>JADLZN010009552.1:0-21619 GCA_018155175.1 Sinocyclocheilus anophthalmus | reverse complement strand
GGTGTGGTTAGAAAGTTACACTTTACACAGCTATCTAAGTGTTAGTTGGATGCTAACAGTTAGCAGTTGAGGTAAAGGGCTTAGCTTCAAGAGTTAGCGTTGGTTTACGTGCAGTTCTTTGTTTACACACAGGTCTTTGAAGTGGGTGCTGTTGTCAGATTAACTTGAGTCTGCTCACACTTCCGGGGTCACTTGTTGCTAGGAGACCAATGCAAGCTCACAACATGTGCAGGTGGAGCAGACTTGCACTGCTGTGAGCATGCATGGGAAACTCATGCATGTCCCGTACAAATCCATTCATTACTCAAAACAGCACATTCACTTCACAGGCAATGGTGGATTCGAGTTAGCTACGCTAGAATAACACCATTAATTTTACGTAAAATGTTTCAAATGAGCGAGTCAAAATGAAATACAATGATACGTAACACATAATACGGCCGTAAATTAATGAAATGAGGAGTATAGCTCAGATCACCTACAAAGTGCTGAAAAAGGGGATTTCTTCGCCCAAGATCAGACGATTCATTCTGGTACCATTTATATGAGTTTCTAATCTGAGATTGCGTCGTCAGAAATTAGACTTATGCTCCACTAACAACAGAGGTTAGGATTTCTTCGCTAAAATCAGGTTAGTTTCTTATCGTCCGATTTAAAAACATTATAGCACTGAAACCTTCTAATACCTGTAGGAAGGCACCTTAAAGCTATAGTTTTATCTGATTATATTCAGAAACTGGTGCGCGCATGTATAAGAGTTATGTAAATGTTTCACATGAGCGGATCAATATTAATACAATGATACGTAACACATAATAAGGCCTTAAATCAGTGAAATGAGGAGCATCGCTCAGATCACCTACACAGTACTGAAGAAGGGGATTTCTTCGCCCAAAATCAGACCGATTTATTCTGGTACCAGTTATATGAGCTGCTAATCTGAGATTTTGTCGTCAGAAAATCGACTTGTGCTCTACTAACACAGAAATTAGGATTTCTTCTCTAAAGTCAGGTTAGTTTCTTATCGTTCGATTTAAACACATTATAGCACTGAATACTTCTTACTGCTTGTAGGAAGGCGCTTTCAAACTATAATTTTATCTGGTTTTTCAGGAACTGGTATGCGCATGGAGAAGTAGTTACTAACTTATGAAACAGACACATAAGGTTGATTATTGGGCCTGCTTGCAAGCAATGTTTAAAACGACTCCACCGTTCTAAATTACTGCTCGTACTGCATAAAGTAGGAAACTATTGTTTTCTGGTTAGCTTGTCAAAGTTTCTGGGGGTCGTATCATGCGCTGCTGCAGGGATGCTTGGCAGGGACCCCCTCCTCTCTGTGGTTGCGGGAGGTATTATGGGTCTGTCTGCTGAGTTGTTAAGCAGAAGGTGCTGGCTCCCCCTTTCGTAGCTTCGTGCATCTGAGGGAGTTTTGCACTGCTGAGTGAGGATGCAGGAGTAGGGTGTTTCTCCCACTGTGTTTCCTTTTGCAGCCTATAAGAGTACCTGAGTTCTCTTTGGACCATGTCAAGTTTGTCTTGAGTGTTGTTCAGCTGCTGGATCAGAGTCTCAATTCTGGCAACTTTGTCTAAGAGCTCAGAATTTGCTGTTTTAATAGTAATTTTGTGTGGGAAAGTTTTCTTTTCCAGGTCCTTTCTGGCTACCTTTTCCCAGTGCTCTTGCTGTTCAGCAGCTGTCAGAGCCTTTTTAAATCTATTGATTTCCTTCTGTAGCTCCATTTTGCTGGGGTCCTTTTGGGCTACCGCTGTGATCTGTTGCTTGAGATCATTTACCTCCTGTTTCAGACCTATGAGGTTGTGGGCCAGGAAGGTGATGATCTTGGCGAGCTTTTTGTAGCCACAACGCTCGCCCGAGTCCGGTCTGAGACACACTTCTCTCTCTGTGTCCAGTTGCTGTCGGCTCAGTAGGTGGTCGTCAGCCCTAGGTAGGGGGTGTTCCTCACAACGCCTGCCCAGCCCTCTCTGTTCTGCATTCTGGGCAGTTAGTCTGAGCATCTGCAACATTTTGAAAAACTTGTGTTGAGAGTAAGGGCTAGAGACTTCTACAAGATCAAAACAGAGTGTGAATTCTAAAATAGTTTTGGGTCAGCATATGGTTTGCTGAAAAGGACGTAAACAGGATTTTGATTGATGATTTAAGACTACTGTCAAATTATTGTCCAATTATCACTCAGAATTTGCTGACGGTTCCCCAAACAAGCTTAATCTCTGAGGTATGAAGGAGAAAAGGGAAAAGCAGAAGGAATAGGAGAGCATTTCTATTCAGATTATGATGATTATTTTTGAAAATAAACAAATCGAAAATAGAAATGTCTCTGGTTCCTTTGAGGTTCAGAGAGAACATCAAGGGGGCATAACATGTATATGGATTTAAAATTAGCTGACTTCTATAATTACCAGGGTAAAATCTGATATAGAGGAACAATCGACACTCGTTTTGGGGGGGAATCAACTGATTTGTGTTGGGCAACACACCATGTCTGGTCACAGCTGCTGCGTGTTCAGCTCCCATGCTGTGATTTTGCCATGTGTGTGCCCCGCCCTCCGTAGCGCGTTATTCACTGTGCCACTAAAAACACCCAATAACTTAATGATTTATCTCTAGATAGACAGTTAAAATGTATTTAAATTTAGATTTAATTAACTAGTAACGGAGCAATAGCATTCAGGAAGGATAGAACTAAGATAGTTAAATTCGCTGAGACGAAATGAAGATTGAGAAACAAAGAAAAAGAAGAAAAAGAGGAGAAGAAATGGAAAAATCAGAAACCGGGGATTAGGTTAAATTCAAATTGCTTCACACTGCACACACGCACGCTGTATTTAAGAGCTTCAATTAAAGAGTGTTAACCCCTAATTGTTAAAGCTATTTGAGTAGCTTAGCCTAAAATGAAACTATGCTAAGTCTTGTTAGCTTAGCTGCTTCAAATGGTTTTTTTACAAACATGGCGTGTTGTGCTATGTTACGTTAGCACTTCCTGTGACAAGTTGTTGTCACGGTAACCAATGCATGCCAGTGTAATTAACGCGGTTTAATGTCTGTCTATGTTAAACAGTCACAGTTTTAGAACGTGGTGCTTTTAGCCTTCAGACTTGTTTAAAGAATTACAAAAAGTGTTTACTGTAAGTTAAAACCGGTTTAAACATATATGTAGTTATGTTTGCCTCACATATGAGTACTAAAGTACAGTATTACACCTTTAATTTCACTCAGCGAGTGAAACACAGTAATGACCACCAGGTTGCTCGGCTTATATATATACAGTCAAAGTGTAGATGAATTGCTTCAATCTAATTATAAACTATAAGGCCTTTATGCTGTAGAAAGGGGAGCAGCGCTCAAATCTACCTTGATATAACTGTATTGAGATTTCTTCTTCAAAGAAACTATTTATACAATACTGCAATTTTGTGATTTCTTCACTAAAGCATATTACATTATGGTACAGTTTGGCCATGCCGCTGAGCTGAGATTCAGACTTACGCTTTGTCAAGACAGATTTATGCTTTAATACTGAAATTAGGGTTTCTTTGCTAAAATCAGATTAACCTTACACTGATACCATTAAGCATGAAATACATAAAGACTCTCACAATTATAATAGCGGTACCAATTCAAACCCCCACTTTATCTGCATCTCAACAAGCCATCAAATAGGGACACAACAGGGCATCTGAAGTCACTCCCTATTTTAACCTGGACTATCACGCGTACACTTTTAGTTTGACAGTGTTTAAAACTCATAACTTTTTTTTATCATGCCTGCATTCTCCACCAAATCTGTAGCGAATTAGCTCATGGGGAAATATAAGACTTAACCCATAACTAGTTATGATTAACTATTCATATTTTAGATCCGCTGTAGATATTTGCTGACCACTCAGGGTCAACCGTCTTGTCAATTCTAAGAACGTTAATTTCCTGGTTAAAGGAAATAACTTTCTTACTGTACAATTCTATAAGTTTGTACGTAAATCTGCATGATCAAGTGACTCCGGTTAACATAAACCTGACCCATCAAGTTGATACAAGTAATTTTTTATTAACTACATAAACACTTAAACTAGTCTAACATACTACATAAACACATTAAGCCGGTCTAACACACACACACACACACATACAGTTGGTATAGGAAAGGGTTAAAGTTTAGCACTAAAGAAAGAGACATAAGGAATGACATTTATGGAACCATTTGCATATTCAGCCGATCTGCACCTGAGGGATACGTCAGATTCTTATTTCAAACACACTTTTGTAAAAAGGTGTAACTGATACTTTATGCATCAATTAAATCGACTAAGTTTGATACTTGCTTATGTCTGAAAAAGATTCCTGATGCAAATCTTAAGGCCCAATATCTTGCTGAAGTTGGTTGATGAGAAAGATCTAGTTTGAGTCAGAATCACTTGATGAAAGAAAAGGACTAGGCCGGAGCCTGGCACGAGCATTGGTATCCTGGACGCGTTTTCTCACATCTTCATCTTAGCATCTCACTGATCCACCGACAGGGGCGGGTCACATGGAGTGTCAGCTTTAAGGTCAGAGAAGATCCCCGCCTCTCAAGATGGGCTTAACCAATGAGAGAGGCCGGAATTCCAAGTGGGCGTTTTTAGATCCTGGGGAGTTTATGACTCTTTTTGTGGAAACATGGTACTTTAGTATCTGAATCTTTGATTGAAAATACTAAAGGTTCTCATGGCACTAATATATTGCCTACGTACCAACAAATAATATACATTCTTGTTTAGATCATCAGAAGGCGAATTCATAGATACTAAACAAGCTATATGTAAGGTTATATGAATGAGTGGTTTATCGTAAGCACGAATAAAAATAGTCTATAATACAACAGATTAATACAACACAGCAATAATATACACAATGTAGAAAATGTGTGTTCATTCAAAGAAAAGGTTTCCTATGAATTAATTAGTAGAAAAGTACATTTCTCCTGTGGCATTTGTACCCCTTGTTTCTGGAGAAAGCAGAATGGGAGCCGGCTCGCATTCCACAAGGTTGTAAATGTATCGGGTTACCATGAAACCAGGGTCTTGTTTGGCGTCCTGGGGTGTTACAAAGTATTTGTGAAAGCTAGCTAACAAAATATATATTGTGTGTTTGATCGTCCAGACGGCTACAGTATGTCTGGGAGGGAGAGAGACAGTTAAACATCAGTGACCACTATAAACCCTTAGAAAAACCAATGTATCTTGAAACCATGAAACAGGTGAGAAAACTCTTAGAACAGATGTATGATGAGGGTATCATCAGCTCAAAACAGAGGGAATATCTAAGTGGCAATGGTACTCCTAGAATGAGAAGGTTTTATCTATTGCCAAAGATTCACAAGGAGCCCGAGAAATGGAGTATTCCACACGAGATTCCACCCGGAAGACCCATAGTGTCAGATTGTAACAGCGAGACTTATCAAACAGCCGAGTACATTGAGTACTTTCTTAACCCCATCTCCCAGAAACACCCGGGCTATTTGAAGGATACTTATGATTTTATCCAGAAAGTTAAAGACATAAGTATTCCCAGTGGAGCCTTTTTATTTACCATAGATATTGATAGCTTATATACAAACATAGAAACTGAAGCAGGCCTCGAGGCAGTCCGGGAGTGCATGCTTCAGTATCCAGACCCAAAAAGGCCTGATAATTATATTCTAAAACTATTAGATATAAACCTAACTAAAATGACTTTGAATTTGATTCTAAATATTATCTACAAGTTAAAGGCACAGCTATGGGCAAAAAGTTTGCCCCGTCCTACGCAAACATTTTCATGGCTAGGTGGGAACAATCAGCTCTGGGTTCATGCACAAAAAAGCCTCTGCATTACTATAGATTTCTGGACGACATATGGGGAGTGTGGCCGTACTCCATGAATGATTTTAAGGACTTTGCAGAACACTTGAACACCCATCAGAGATCTATAAAGATTAAACACACGATTGACCCCACAGAGGTCAATTTTTTAGATGTGGTGTCATATAAAGGACAGAAATTCAAAAATACAGGACAACTAGATTTCAGAGTGTATTTCAAAGAAACGGACACACATTCCTTACTGCACAAACACAGCTTCCATCCTAAACACACATTTAAAGGAATAGTAAAATCACAATTACTCAGATTCCATAGGATATGCACAGAGCATTCCTGCTTTATGGAAGCAACAAAAATTCTGTTCAGGGCCCTCAGGGACAGAGGATACTCAAGGTCCTTCTTAAGAAGAGCCTTGAAGACTTTTCTCCTCCCTAGGACCCCAAGTGATCCCACACAGGGGGAGAAGACCAAAATAATACCATTAGTGTCTAATTTCTCCTTAATGAGCAAACAGGTAAACTGGGCAGCTAAGTCTAATTTTGAAAGGTTCTTTGAAAACACTCCTTTCCTGCAGAAACACAAACAAATAGATGCTTATAGGAGAAATACAAATATAGCAGACATTTCGGTTAATAGCAAACTCGGTCCTCTTGCACCACAGACTAAAAAGGTAATCTGCAAATACTTTGATCAGAAAAGATGGGTGTTCAATCGTTCAACAAGACAAGTGTTTCAAATTTCACAGCAACTCACTCCAGTAACATGCAACTGCATTTATTTAATTTATTGTGCAAAGTGCGCCAAACAATATGTAGGCCAGACAAAAAATGCTTTAAGGATCCGAATCTATCAACACACACATAATATAAAAAATAAAATAGAAAGACGCAGACACGTGGTCCAACACTTTCTGACCCATGGCCTTGAGGCCTTCAAGGTGACTGGACTACAGTCTGACCCGTTCTGGTCGCTGTGTGATAGATTAAAATTTGAAAGATTGTGGATCATGAGACTCGATACAAAATTTCCAAGGGCTCAAATGAGGACTTAGGAGATTCCACTGAACTAACCCAAAACCTAAACTACCAGACAATCCGGGATCACACCCGAATTTTATAGACCCACCTGACAAACCTAACCTTAAACCAAACCAACCTACCAGACTCAACACGAATTTTCCAGACCCCTCCGGACAAAAACCTACATTACCAAACCTAAACTTAACACCTGGCCTCAACAGCCCCATGTTTAGCCCTTAATAATAAAATGACTGTGGCCTGCCTTGGTATTTGTGGGATTTGGGGGAGATCAGCGGTGAGATGGACAGTTGCACAACCCAGTTTGGGACCCTCGGGTCCGAGCCTGGGAAATACTTTTCTTTCCTAACCCTAACCCTAACCCTAACACAAACACTCCAAAACACTCAAACCAACACAAACCCGACCAAAACCACAAAAAACCTAACCAAACCACTCAAAACCCCTCAAAAACCAGTCAAGGACACTCAAAACTCCTGGATAAAACTGTGAATTAGAAACTGCTAAGGATTCCAACATTTTAGCAGAAAATAACACTCCAGGGGGAGCTCTTGGGCAGCTGACTTTATTCACAGACATCTTTCAGCTGTCCAGCTGTTTATCTATCCAAACCACTCAAGAACACTCAAAACTACGGTGGCCGAGAAGTGCAAAGCAAATCACAATTCTGAAAACAAAATAACAAATTACAAACGCAAATGCAAGTCTAAAAAACAAACTAACAATTCAGAAAACACAACAACAAATCAGAAAACATTATAATAAGTCAGAAAAGACAATGACAAATTCGAAAACAAATTAACAAGTCAGAAAACACAAGGACAAATCAGACAAACCGGAAGAGGTAGGTATAGTTTGAGACCGCGCCATTGGTTTGGGATTACACACCTCTGACTGGACGAGACATCTGTCAATCAACATATACAGAGAAGAACCAGCCGAAGAACTAGAGTCCTGGTAGAAAGTTCGGAGATGGTTTTAAAGTAGTTCAGTTTAAATGTATTGTATTAATTGCTCTTACTATGGAATAAAAAATACGGGGTGTTTATTTAAATTTAGTTAAAAGTAGCTGTAAAACATCAGCTCCAGTGGCGCAGATGGATAAGTGCTGTTGTCGACTTTTTGATGCGATCGACCCGGGTTCGATACGCCTTTTGCCATACTTTTTTTTTTCTCCCTTTTCAAATCTCGTATCACATCGTAAAGGCATTTATTTTCAATAAAAATTAAGGAAATAATCAAAAAGTAGAAAATAAAGCATCGGGTAGGGTTAGGGTAGGTGTAGAGAGGGCTTAATTGTCCCAATATGGTGGCATCCATTTAATAACTTGAATTAAAATTAAAAAGGATAATTTCACCAATACGTTATTGCATACTGTTTATAAGGATAGCATATGAAGTGCAGAATAACTGCCCACTATTTCAACACGCGTTACTTGATAGTAGAAACATGTATTGACATAGCTGAACTAGGTATTTGCATTAGGTAACTAGGCATTTCGCTCAAAATACTGCTTATTGCATTAGTGTAAATAGAAATCCATTGCACTTAAAACGAGATTGAAAACAGAGGAAAAAAAGGCGGCAAAAGGTGGCATAAACCTCGGGGTCGATTACGCGTACAAAGCCACGGTTGCACTTATCTATCTGCGCCACTGGAACTGATGGTTTACAGGCACTTTTATCTAAATGTAAATATACACCCGTATTTTTTATTCCATAGTAAGGGCAATTACACACTGTCACTTTAATCAGTCTGAATAAGCTCTTTTGCACTACAAATCATTTTTTGCACTACAATCTCTATATCTGCACTGTTGTTTACTTTACTGGTTTGCTCTCTATCTGCCATATGCCTTGTGCTTGATATATATATTTTTACATTACCTATTTGTTTATATTGTATGGTTGTTATATTTTGTATTAATTGTACTTTTATGTTAGCTGTATGCACCAAGGGTCTGAGAGTAACGTAATTTCAATTCTCTGTGTGTATGTGCGGTACATGTGGAAGAATTGACAATAAAGCGGACTTGACTTGACTTGCCTGATCCAATAAATGTCACTTGATTTTATTGTATATATAAGAACTTCCTGTAAAGCTGTTGTATGTTATTTATGGTGTTTTCAGACAGAATAAAAAAAATTCAAAGTGCTTCATTGGCATAATAGTTTTACTTTTAGCAAGTTTGAAATATTGGCCAATTTTTTTTATTTTTTTATTTTTTTGTAGTATAGTATTTATTATTTTACTATTATTGTTGTGTGTTATTATATATTTTATTTTAATACATATAAGGCAAGTAGGGTTTAAACAATAAGTAATGCATCTTTTGTAAAAATCAACTTCATACAAATAGCATTCTATTAATAGATTCTGTGTAATATTCTGCTATATGCTTATATGAATGAATTGTATACTTCCAATTGGCCGAAATAAGAGACTGATTATAAGACAGATGTACCTTTTGGAAAAAGGTTTTTTTAAAAACCAAATCTTGTTTTTTTTCTCAGTAAAATACATTTTGTCTTTAATTATTTTCATATTGCATATTTTTTTGTTTTGAAAGTATGGTAAAAAATGGTAAAATGTACCAACAATCACATTAAAAAATATACACTTTTTGATTTAACCGTTTTAAAAAAAAAAACCCATCTGAATTAGGAATTTAGGTTCCATAAAAGTAGCCTACCAACATCTTTATTAACAGTAGAAGTTAAATTACTGTAGTCCTCAAATTGGGTAATGTCTGTAGTTTTAAAATCACAAAGGGAGTTTGGTCCATCAGGCTAACGTAACAGTCACGACTCATGCAGCTGTAAACTTTTCTACTTCTTTAGTTTTTACTCGCGATCTTTAAAACACGCATCACATTACGTATTTCATGGCACACTCACTTTATGCGTATTTGGCGCCACCTAGGTGTGGGTTAGTAGAATGTCAAAGTCTAGACCCTGAATTATTAAGATGACCGCGTTTTTCGATGCATTTCCAAGAAGATAACTCGTTGATAGTCGGGTAAGTAAGACGGTACTAAAGGGAGTCTCGAGGCAATGTTGTACATTTTTACATGCCAACAGATGGCGGGTACTTGTTTATTGATCTGGGCTTTAATCCTTTCCTATCTTTCCTATATAATCAGTGGAGAATAACACCAGAAGACAGAAAATAGTTCAGTTGATATGCCGTTATAGTTATTCGCAAAAATCACACCTGGATGAACTCACTCCTGGCTACTCTTGTGGGTCTATGACAGTTTTTACGAAAAACACACTCTATAGATTGTTTGCAGGGCAATACAACTGAGTAATCACGAACCAAACAGATTATGATTAGCGTGATGGAGTGAATTTGTAGAAATGTATTATTATATAAAAGGTTCAGTGCACTACTGTGGGAGATGTTTGGATCATTTCCATTAATTGGTTCTTAAACCAGTGTGTTCAGTAACTAGTTGGAAAAAAAAAAATTGTGTTTTTGGGTTTGGTATGGCTCTTCACAGCTTAGGTCTAGTTTATTTGATTTATTCTATCAAATAAAAGAGGTCAACCATAAGGGTTAAATAAAAAAGAAAAGTTAAGCGATCAAAAAGAAAAAATTATTCTCAGTGAAAGGAGGAAAAATAAGGTAAAATGTACAATAAGAGCCAATGATCTCATGTACTACTAGCTCAAATTAAATATTACTTTAATATGACCTAATGTGCGTCCGGCATGTACATCAAGAACTAAACCTTCATTTCCAACAGGAATCATGATTTCATGTGTGGAAAAAATTATTAATAGTGTTAATTAAAAATAAATGGCTGTAACACCCATGCCACTAAGATGGTGGTGAAGGTGGCGTTATTACAATGAATTCATATGATTGATGTCGTAATAAGGTGAGCTCTTGATTGAATGCCTTATCTTATTGATAGTTCATTGTAAAGTCATATTTAATTTAGCATTAGTACACAATTAGTCATGTGCAGTGTTATTGTGAAGTGTGACCAAATAGACAAGAGCCAACTAAACATAACGGGATGCCACTGGGCATTCTGAGCCAAACTGGATCCAACAAGAGCTTTAAAGTTCCTCGCTACACCACACAGATCCTAACAGTTAATACTGAGACATTGTGAATGTGTGGAAAAAACCTTCCAGAGCAATCCACCACTTCAGTGGCTCGTGTTTCCACGGCATTCCAGTGTCTTGTGAGTATCAGTGAGATATCGTGCTAATCACTGCGAACTGTTTTGGCGTCTGCCTGCAGCGGGGGATGTTCTATGTGTAGGAGTATTATGTATATGTTTTGGTATAGCATGTAGATTTTCTAGATAACAATCTATCATGTAAGCATGAAAGCTTTATACAAAACATAAATACTTGACTCAAGTGTTAGTTGAGTTGAACTGAAATAGATCTGAACTGCTGGACCCTCATACAATACTAAACCTGACATGCACTTAATATAGTCACTGCGCTGGAAACATTCTACCATCGTCTGCAAATAAACGCACAAATTGCAGGTAAATAGATTTGTGACTTTTGAAGACAAATTCGAAAGAAATAGTTATGTTGTTGTGTTGTTGTATAGCCCAACCATTATTGTTTGAGCCTCTATAAATATTTCTCTCTGGTGTCTGTAGTATTCCTGTATTAAAGCAATGTGAGACGGTGGTATATGTGAAGCTTATAGTAAATGCAGGGGACTTGTATTGTGGGCTCATTAGAGTTGTGGCAGTCATAAGTGACTTTTACTTTATTCCTCAGAGGGCATGTGTGGAGATACTGTATCTGTCACGCTCTGCTGCTCTAATTAGTCAAGACCAACTTAAAGAATCTCTGCTCGAAGAAACCTCAAAGGCCCAGAACCAGCTGGAGTGTGTTCAATGTGATGTGTTTCTTCTTAATTTGGCCAAATGTTTGTGTGCAGCCTTATACAGCCTGTAAAAGAGGAAGACGTGGCTGTAGCACAGGACTGGTTTGTTAAAGCAGGTATGAGTGCGGATCAAGCATGAGAGACCAGGACTGCTGTCCACACGAGCACAGTAATTGGTCCCACAGAAATAAAGTTTGATTCTGGGCATTAGCAAATCTCACCCTGCAGATGTTGTGTCTTAGAATGTCTAGTAAAGGTGACACAATTTATACAGTCATTGTCATCAGAGGAGGAAGACTGAAATAATAAAGGCTCTGCAATCAGGGCCGTTTCTAGGCATAGGCGAGCTAGGCGGTCGCCTAGGGCGCCACCAGCTGAAGGGGCGCCAATGAGCGCACGTACTGGCACTTTTAGCAGGGTTGTGATAAAGAGTGGCACGGTCACCCTGAAATATGACTGCCGCCCCCACTGGATCCCCCAACATTATTGGGCTATAGTACTGTCAATCTGACGATGCCTGTATGCCACTGGATCAGAGGGCTGTCAATTGCTGCCTGATTGTTGCATGCAAAGTTTGCATTTGGAGCGCTCAACAACGCCATTAGATCAGTGGGCTCTGTCAGTGCTTATTGGTACAGTAAATAAAGTGCACAAAATCAGTATTTTGTTTAGGCAGTATTTGTGGCACTTTTGTGGCACATTTGTCCAAAAGGTGTGCGTTTTTTGCGCCAATGCATTGTTAAAGGACCAGCGTGCCGTGTAATATTCCCATATACACTTTAACATCCAATTAAAAAATATTTATATAGTAAAATCGCTAATTCACGAGATCAATACATCATTTATTAGACCGCTTTGTCGAGTTAATGCATCCTTACGGAGGTGTCGAAATGCTGAATCAATTCATTCACTTCCAACAGCGCTTAATGGAAGCAGCGTCATAGAGGGCAGAGCGTCACGTTATTTAAAGGGTATGTTAACGAGTAGCAAATGATTAAGTAGCTGCATTGGTTACTTTTATGCCACTGATAAAGCTTTTATATGTAGTTTGGGGTAACAAAGGTGTTTTATAGGTTTGACTGAAATAATAATGCAAACGTGACTTTATAAATTAATGTTCAAGAAACAACAAAAAAAAAATTTAACAAAAACAGATATATAAAGACAAAAACAGTAGCCAGTACTAATATCTAAACATTGTGTAGTTATAGTATATAGTTCCAAATAAAAATGCAAGAAAATAATTTATGTGTGATTTAGGTGTAAATTATGTGAACGTCTAGCACTAGGGATTGTTACCATGGGCATTACAGCATCAGTGGCAACACATGATTATCCCAGATCACTAAAAAATTGTGCAAAATGTTTATCTCAACAGTCAATTTACAAATAATGCATTCAGATTTGTGGAACTCAATGCACTGAATCTCCACAAATTAGTGTCGTTACTATGACAACCAATTTGAATGTGACAAGCAACTGGTGTCTGAAAAGAGTTTTTTTTTTGGGGGGGCAATAGGGATTTCGCCTAGGGCGTCAAATTGGCTAGAAACGGCCCTGGCTGCAATGGTAAAAGTTCCCTAACCCTAAGCTTAGTCAATGTGTCTCTCAATTAAAAGTAGTGTATCTTTGTTAAATTGGACAGTGACGAAAAGCTCTGTGAGTAAGATAGTGAATAGACCTAAGAAATTGGTTCAAAAAAATTATTGACGAAATAAAAAAATGTAAGCTCTGAGTCACTTTGTGTTCCACTGAAGAAGTAAAGAATATAGTGTAGATTTGAAATAACATGAGTAAATAATTACAGAATGACCATTTGATGTGATCAACATCTATTAAGATGAAAGCATTTTAGCACACACTTAGAATATAAATCCATCAGTACTTTGTCCAAACATGCACATTTAAAAAATGCTGATATATAAATGTGTTTACAAGAATAAATCTTAAGACAATACCTTTCACATTGTATAGAAAGCTACAAAAAATATATATTCTGTTTTATTTCATGATCACAATTCTCATAAGAGCAGGAACGTTGCTTTATTTACTTGCTATCTGAAGTATCATTTACACAAAACAGTAGAAATGTTGCAGTTAGGTATTAGCATTCTATGCTATGTTAAATTTTACATCCCAGCTGTTAGATCTGCACTCTCTAAAATTCTGAAAGCATTCCATATTATTTTTGTGTTACCTGTGTGTTAGGGATTAGGTCCTTTACTCAGTTTAAGACTTGTGTGTAAAGCCTAGATTCATATTAATAAAGTCTTTGGGTGTCATGTTGAGGTAAACTAATTTCCGCAATACTTATGTGGGCTATGAGACTCAGGAGCTGCTTAAAAAGTTTGATGATAGACAAAAAAAGCAATCTACAGAGCTTTGAAAAGCTCAGCCGTTCGACTCTAAACCCTACGGAACAGCAGAACTTCCCGTTCCTTCACACAATGACAAATGAGCCGCTGTCTCTGTGCTCCACTCCCATTCCACTCATGTGCTCAGAGCTATATATCATGCTTGCTGTAAAAGGCCTCATAATGCCACAACCAAATATGGTATTAAAGAAAGAGATTTTGTTTTCAGTGATGGATATGAGCATAAGATTTTCTAACAGTAATTCACTGGAAATGATCTCATACTAAAGCAGGGTCATTCTAAAATGTTTTCCCTTTTTATTCAACATCTGTTAGAAATAAAGTCCTCCTTTGTTTGCCTTGTAATAATGATCTTAATGAAGAAGATTCAAATCAATGCCATGTTGACATTTTTAAGTAAAGGTTATTTGGAAGGATATGTGCTATAGAAATACATACAATTTGATGTGAATTCAAATTTGGACAAGAAAACTTGTAGACACTGTCATAATGAACAATCATAAGTGCGGATATCAAAATAATATGTACATATCTATTTGCATTTATATTTGTATATTTATTGAAATTATTTAATACATTATTCGTCAATACTTACTTGCATACAGTGGCGTATTGTGGAAAATTTTCTAGGTAGATTTCAACAATTTTAGCATACATCTCATAATGATTTATCCCAGTATAACAAAAAAAAGTGTTAAGACCTTAAACATTTTAAATAATCAAGATTGAGGAAGATTCCCACAAAACTATATTTTCTGCAAGCTTTTTTCTAGATAAATAAAAAATTACAGTTAGGTCCTATATATTTGGACACTGAACACGTTTCTAATTCAGCTCTGTATGCACCAGCATGAATTAAAATAGTATGTTATTAAAATGTATGTTTATAGCAATTTAAAATAAACAAACACGTTGAAATGGAAGTGAGATTTAAGCTTTAATTCAAGGGGTTGAACAAAAATATAACATAAAATGCTTAGGAAATACAACCATTTTTATACATCATTTTCCCATTTTCAGGGGCTCAGATGTAATTGGACAAATAAATATAATCATAAATAAAATGTTCGTTTTTAATATTTTGTTGAGAATCCTTTGAAGGCAATGACTGCCTTACTTGAGCTCATGGACCTCAGCAGAGATGGGTTTTTCTTTCTGAGGCTTGCCAGGTCTTTATGCAGTGACTCAAGTTAGTGTCTGTTGTGGCTCTTCTGCCTTTAGTTGTATCTAGCTGAGTGAAATCGGGTTGAGATCAGGAGATTGACTCGGCCATTGCAGAATATTTCACTTTTTTACCTTCAAAAACTCCTGGGTTGCTTTTGCTGTATGTTTTGGGTCATCATTCATGTGTACTATGAAGCGCCGCCCAATCAACTTTGCTTAATTTCAGCCATCCAAAGAATGCTTTTCCAGAAGTGCTCTGGCTTTTTTAGATGTTTTTGGCGAAGTCTAATCTGGGCTTGTTTGCAGCTTGTGGTGAAGCCTCTGTATTTGCGTATTTCATGTCTGATGTTTCATTTTTCAAATTTAAGACCAGCCAACGACCAAATATGTTTTATTATGTCCTGATATGGAAAATCATGGAATTCAATAGGGTGTCCTAACTTTTTCACATGACTGTATATAAATAACTACAAGTCAAGCTGCAATCCCAAAAAGGACCACACAGAAATGCCAACAGACCTGCTTAACCTGACTTTATAAATATATACAGATCTATTCAGAATGATAAAACAGAGCAAAACACATTCTGAATTTGTCGAATGTGGCAATCTGAAGGCAGCTGAACATGACCAGTGAAGAGTTCCTCTGTCAGAGTGAGTGTTGATATGTATATAAACTAGGGTACCCGTTAACACATTAACTTAATTCATTAGTTATGAAAAATTACACGATTTAAATATTTTAACGCAGTTAACGCACTGGCCCCGCCCCCAGACCTGTACGTCATCTTACATTTCATACAGTTGACTGTTGACAAATATGATGCAGTGCAACTACTCCATAAATGCAGTTATGCCCTAAAATTCAAGATATTGGTGCAAAATGGACCAGGGTTAGGGGACCAGGGTGACGAAAGCATAAAAGAGCCATCCGGCCGGGCGCAAACCAGCTTCGGTGAAGTAGCGCCTGCAGGGATGCAGGGAGTATGACAAAGAGACGCAGCATCTCGTTCCCTCGGGAAACCATGGTTACATACATAACCTAGAGACATTCCCCTTCAGGAACTCGAGCTGCATCGAGTCGCTTTGGGAACGAGAATACCCACTGTGCCATACTACCAAGTCCCTGCCTGTGTGTGTATGTATCCTATGAGCACATCACGAAGAGAGAACTTGGGGACCTGGGGTAGATGCCAGGTCTAGGTAATAGAAGCGGATAAAAGTGTGCGGAGAGGACCAGCCCGCTGCAGAACAAATGGCCTGCAAGGCCACACCCAAGTTGAAAACATTGGAGGCTGCCATACTCCTGGTCGAATGCGCTTTGACCCCCATAGGTGACGGGAGGCCAAAGGACTCGTAGGCTAGTGAGACGGCCTCGACCACCCACCTACTCATAGCCTGCTTGGTCGCCGGAAATCCCTTCTTTGACGGACCAAAAACAAACAAAAAACTGATCTGCCCTACGCCACGGGCAGCTCTGTGTGCGTAAGCATCCAGTGCTCGAACTGGACAGAGAAGATTAAGCCTTTCTTGGCCACTTACGGTAGGAAGGAGGACAGAACGAATCCTGAAGTTTACTAGGGGCCCTGGTGAAAGAAGTGGGCAATCAGGGACAACACCCCCCCCCCCCCCCCCCCCCCCCCAACAACCCCCCAGGCCCTCGGGTAAAGGAATGCTCGGCCAAGCCGTGCCAAATTCCAGGCACGAAACAGAGAGTGCCTGAAGCTCCCCGATCCTTTTTAGTGAGGAAATAGTGAGGAGAAAGATGGTCTTGAGCGTGAGCAACTTGACCGAAACTTCTTCTATGGGTTCAAAGGGGGCACTGCATAAGCCCTCCAGAACCACAGCCCGGTCCCATGAGGGCACCTTGGTGCGCTGTATTAAATAATTAACTTGTTACCCCCCCTGGGCCTCTGCCTCAGGGTGCCACGGAGGAAACGAGGGATAAGTGGGTGTCTTCCCAATGATTGACTACCCAGAAGGGTGTGGTAAGCAGCTATGGCTGCCATGTATACCTTCAGACTGGAGGGAGATAACCCTGTGGAGAAATGCACCTGCAGAAACTCCAGAACTTTACCAATTGGGCAGTTGACTGGGTCCTGCAGTCGCTGTCCGCACCATGAAGCGAAAAGTTTCCACTTCACGGCGTACTGTTTCCTAGTGGCGGGAGATCTGAACCGGAGTATAGTCTAATCAACCTCAGTTGAGAGACCAGATGCTAAAAGCTGTGCCCCCTCAGGGGCCATGCTCACAGCTTCCATAACTCCAGGCGGGGGTGAACCGCCTGAGAGAGGAGGTCCCTCCTGAACGGAATCAACAGCAGAGAGCCGTCGAGGAGGGACACCAAGTTCCGCGAGAACCGCTGTTAACTAGGGGCGGCGAATGCCAGGGACCCCTGCCATTGAGGTAGGAGACCATCGAGGTGTTTGTCTCTGCGGAAAACAGATGATGCCCCCCTTAGGTTGGAAGGACGGGTTTCCGAGCTCGGAAAACCGGCCGCATTCCCGGAAGTTGAGTGCCAAAGAGATGATGGCCTCCAAAGACACCTGGGCAGAGCGGCACGCATGACCGATCCCCCAGACGTGAGAGAGGTATCCGTCAGGTTAGAATACGCGATGACAAAGGAGGCCCCGAAACATCGTGCCTTGAAACAGGAACCAACGTTCTTCCACATGTTAGGTCACGTCGCATCGCCGGGCCTGGATCAGCAAAGCGGAGTCCCCTCGGGGAAAATCCTTTGGTTCGGAGCCACCACTGCAAGGGTCTCATGTACAGCAGGCAAAAAGTAACCACGTTGGACGCAGCTGCCATCAGACCCAACAGTCTCAGAAACTGTTTGACAGTGAGTGACTGGCCTTCTCTTACTCGCGTGACTGTCGTGAGGATTGACTCAAATTGAGCAGGAGACAGACGTGCCTGCATCAAGGTTGAGTCCCACACCACACATAAATAAGTGGTTCTCTGTTGTGGAGAAAGAACACTCTTCTTGACGTTTAGTCTTAAACCCAGCTCTCTCATATAGGCGAGGACGACATCTCGATGCCAAGCCACCATCTGCTCCGATTCAGCTAGTATTAACCAATCGTCGATGTAAATGAGTATGCGGATGCCCTGGAGTTGCAAAGGAACCAGAGCTGCATCCACACACTTCGTGAAAGTGTGCGGAGAGTGACAGGCCGAAAAGGGAAGAAGAATCTTATTGGTAGGCTTCGCCACTGCGGGGAAAAAACTCAGGACTTCCAGTGTTGAGTGAGGATGGAAACATGGAAATAAGCGTTTTTGAGATCTATCGTAACAAACCAGTCTTTGGACTGGATCTGAGATACTATTTGCTTGATAGTGAGTATCTTGAACCGAAGCTGTTTGATAGCACGGTTCAGAAGACGGAGATCTAAGATCAGATGCAACCCCCCCATCCTTCTTCGGAACAATGAATTAACGGCTGTAGAACCCGGACGCTCTCTTGAGAGGAGGGAAACATGTTCTATGGCCCCCTTCCTCAAGAGATTATCTACTTCTTGTTCCATTACCAGAGATTGCTCGGGGCCCACTAGTGTGGGGATAACCCCGTTGAAACTAGGCAGACGAGAACGAACTGGATTCTGTAACCTTACTCTAAAATCTGCAGGACCCATTTTGAGATATATGGTAGAAGTTTCCACGCTACCAGAAAAACTACTAAGGGAACCAGCCTCTCGAGTCTGGCATCTGGTATTATTAGAGGAACCAGTTCAGTGCCCTGAAGCGGATGACCGACAGGAAACGACCGACCTGACTGCTGTAGAACCCCCACTTGAGGGGGCGAGCTCTCCCGTGACGTACCGTTGCCAGGCGGCAGCTGGGAATTTCGCTCGCTGGAGCTCACTGAGCCCTGAAGTTACTGAAGTGCACCCCAATCTCTTCTCGGAATGAGGAAGTAACGGCCTGCCTTGTAGACTGGACACTCTGCGATGGGAGAGAGAGAGAGACGGGGAACCCGTTCTATGGCCCCTTCTAAGGAAGTGTATTCTAGTCTTGTTCCATTACCAGATCCTGCTCGGGGCCCACTAGTGTGGGGGTGACCCCGTTGAATCGAGGTTGGACGAGAACCAAACTGGATTCTGTCATTTTTCTCTACAATCTGCAGGACCCATTTGAGATATTGGTAGAAGTAAAGTTTCACGTCTAAAGAAAATTATCTAAGGGAACCAGCCTCTCGAGGCTGGCGTCTGGTGTTATTAGAGGAGCCAGTTCGGTGGCCTGAAGCGGATGACTGGCAGGGAACGACCGACTGACTGCTGTAGCACCCTCAATTGAAGGGGCGAGCTCTCCCGTGCCGTACCATCGCCGGGCGGCAGCTGGGAAATTCGCTCATCGGAGCTCACTGAGCCCTGAAGTACTGAAAGTTGGCACCCCCCATCCTTCTTCGGAACGATGAAGTAACGTCTGTAGAACCCGGACGCTCTCTCGAGTGGAGGAACACGTTCTATGGCCCCCTTTCTCAAGAAAGTATCTACTTCTTGTTCCATTACCAGAGCATGCTCGGGGCCCACTAGTGTGGGGATGACCCTGTTGAACGAGGCAGACGAGAACCGAACTGGACTCTGTAACCTTCTCTACAATCTGCAGTACCCATTTTGAGATATTTGGTAGAAGATCCACGCTACCAGAAAATCTACTAAGAAAACCAGCCTCTCGAGGCTGGCGTCTGATATTATTAGAGGAGCCAGTTCAGTGCCCTGAAGCAGATGACCAGCAGGGAACGACCAACCTGACTGCTGTAACACCCTCACTTGAGGGGGCGAGCTCTCACGTGCCGTACCGTTGCCGGGCGGCAGCTGGGAATTCGCTCGTCAGAGCTCACTGAGCCCTCAAGCACCGAGGTGGCAGGGGTATCAACGAACCTCCGTGAGGGCGCTGAGGAGGATTGGGCACCGTATACTAAGGTGTTATCCTCTCCTCCCCAGGTGGGCTGCCCTCAGGGACATGACAATGGTAGGACCATTTAGCCGAGAACCTCTTAGACAAAATAACGGTCCGCAAATCCGTTTTCGGTCTAGAAGACCCCAACTGAGAGCATCGCCCCGACCTTTCTGTGGAGGGGGCGGGTTGAAAGTCTGTTTTGAGGTATGGCGATATGAGGAGCTTCTGGTGGGCTGTGACGCTCAGCAGCCCACCCTGAGCAAGTCAGCCTGGTATGATTTAAACAACGCTTTTTTTTTTTGCATGGATGTCAACATGCACCAGCTGACTACACAGCTGTATAAGCTTTCCAAACCAGACTCGATGTAAGCCTAAAGGGCCTGGTGGGAAGCTTCGGGGCCTTCAAGGACGACGCTGAGGATGGGGAAAGATAGCTCGCAAACATCTGTTCCACCACTGGCATCGCCCCATATACATTATCATTCAGCCCCACGATGTTCTTTGAATAATTTGAGACTGTGGGGCTGTAATACGGGATGAGTACGGTTCTCCCACGATCTTGACCATCGCATGGAGATCGGGGGGCGGACGGGGGGCGAACACAGAAGCCCGTCGTGAGGCTGATCTCGGATTCGACACTGATCGTCAATCGCTTTTAGGACGAGGTTCTGTTTCTAGGTGGCCAAAGATATTTTTTTCGGCGCCTGCAGAAAACAACCCATAATCACAAATCATTACCTCATACGCGAGGGATGTGGTTGGAGCGGCCACCGTCTCTCTGTCGGGACACTCATGCACATACAGGGAAGTAAGATGATGAAGCGTATGGCTCTCTCCATTGGGGGGGGGGGTTGGGGGAGAAACGCCGCGCGCGCTCCGAACGTGGAGGAGCGAGCCGCCGGATAGGGGTGAGGGACCGAGGAAAAGGACGAAGCCGTCTCGGATCCCTCCTCTAAATCACCCGCGATACCACGACACGTCTGGCGGCCCGCAACAGCGGGACCGATGCCAGCGGTGATCGCGGAGCTGCAGCTCTCCATCAACACAGAGGAGGTGTTGCAGCGAGAGCTCGCAGTGTGGACAATCAGCGCTCGAAAGCTGCCGTGCTGCCCGCTCATAAACAAACGCAAACAATCGTGTGTTCCCTGCGCAGATAGTGGAGGGAGAACAACGTTTGTAATGCCGTTCGCTGCCATAGACTTTTTATTGTTTATATGTATGAGTGCTTGTGGGGATCCGACAACAGTCAATGACAGAACATAACAGAGCGTACTGAAGAAGCAGAACGTGTGCGACCGGGCCGGATGTGCTTTTATGCTTTCTGGTGTTTACGTCACCCTGCTCGTGACGTCTCGTTGCTCCATTGGACTGATTTGATAGGTGTTTCAGAACGCGGTCACGCAAGGGCGTTCACAAAGCGACT
>JADLZN010009551.1:0-60271 GCA_018155175.1 Sinocyclocheilus anophthalmus | reverse complement strand
AAATAACTGTTTATGGCATAATACTATCATTGTCTTCACAAACAGTGCATACATACAGATTTGACTGCTCTGACAATCTAATAGTGACTGTGAGCAAGATAAAGTACAGCACAGTAAAACTACTTGGACTATGCTACAAGGCAGATGGCACTCTATAATATAAGTGGGTGATTTATAGTATTGTATGCCCTTTTGTGTCGGGTCAAGTCCCATGAAGACGTGAGGATGTTGTGACTGAGTGGAAGTAAGCCAGAGTGCACAGCAGCACAGTAATAGGTTGTTAATCCTGGCCTTTGAGATGAGGTTGATTAGCACTCTTGCTGCTATAATTACGAGCCTGCAGAGGGCCATTTGTCTGCTGACCTCTGTCTGTGCAAAGCCTTCAGCAATTTCAGCATCAGGTAAAGTGACATTTCACACATAATTTTGAGGTTGTCACCGTTTTTAAAGGTAGGGTATGTGATTTTTCAAAAACACTTAGAAAACTGATTTATCGGGACTAGTCGGGCCGCATACAAACAAACTTTCAGCCAAGTCAGCAATACGGGCTGTGTCTACGCTGATTGAGAGAGAGTTCAGTGCACGCTACACTGACTAGCCGAGCCGAGCGACAGAATGATAGAGAGGCGGATAACACCAAAAGATAACCGTCTGCGAATACTTTCGATACGTGTCTCAGAACGGAGGTACTCCGTGTAAATTCGATCACTAATTCCAGCGCGAGAGAACTCAAGGATCGAGGCCGTGCGATCCTGGACGCCGGAGGTTGCTATTTGTGATTCTGTCTCGGAGATGAGTAACACCGAGTCAGGCAACAGCTAAGTCTGCCTCCTGTGCGCGTCAAACAGCTTTGAAACTCATGTATGAAATTTGTGTCATCACTTCATAAATAAACCCGGCGCACAGTTTCTGTCGTGGACTTTTGCGGCGTCGGCGACCGCTGCACGGCCGGAAGGTATACACAGTTAAGTTGGCTTTGTTTCATCACAAACGAATGCGTATGCCTGGTGATACGATGTGTGGGGCTGAGCTAATCCAATGGGGCGAGACCCTGTTTGGGGTAGGGGTGTGTTTGTGTTTTGTGTGAGTTCAAATATGCACATGGCACCATGAAATCTGCCTTACTCGCCTTTAACCTTTAAAGTCATTTACCATGCTTTTGTGCGTGAATGTTCCCGCAAAGACAACCAAGTAATAACTAAACGATGTCCTGGCCCTTCAACTATCCAGGCGCCGTTCGCACTAGACTTCACACAAGACGGTATATACAATCTTTGTGGGAAATAGTGTAAAAAGGGCTAGAACTCTAGGTTTTTTTTCGTTGAACCGTCGATTGGACTGTGACCGTATGGCCACATGGGTCACATTGCGTTGTGTTGCTGTCTTTCAAGTCACTGGTTCATTATGGACGATGTAAAATAACAAATAGTGCTGTTTGGCGAGTTTAGCAATGCACAGTGGGGAGAGGGAGTGACTGTGATTGCGGTTATACGGGGCTTTACACACTATCATGCACCCGTGGTAACGGAGTCGTTCAAGAGACACACCCAGTTTGTGCTGGGGGGGATCTGTGGAAGATAGATTTGCAGCGAAAATACAAACGGGCTATGTCGTCAGAACAAGCTACTAGGGTCTGTGAGGCATGCAAAGCTAATATCTGCAACCCTGAACCCCTGATCAAGAGAAGGCATGTTGGTGACATGGGGCCCACTCTGACAGGCCAGCAGGAACCACCTCCATGGTACGCAGTGTTGGTCGGCGGCAGAGGAATCGCGTTAGAGATGGGGCCTATTGGTTCCCTGTGCAACAGATGCGCGCATTCATAGGTTGGTGCCTGTTTTGCAATAGCCGGCAAGGGGAGGAGGACAAACATAAACCCGAAGCTGTGTGTGTAATGGCATAACTTGTAGTGGGGGACACCCTATCATCTCAGTCATGGGATACTTGCGTCCTTTGCAAACTGTCTTGTATAAGACACCTCTACTGTTTATAGATGTATAAACTACGCTTATACCCCTGACCCATAGAGTTCCCTTCCTTTTTTTGTGCAAGTGACCGACTGGTGGAGAGATGAAATTATACAAGGCTTGATTTTATTCTTGCTGCAAGTAAAAAAGGGCTCCATCCAGTTCAAATGATTAACTCTTCTCCCGGGTCTCTGTGTGGGCTAATATTTTGTGCTACTGTTTATGCATTCCCATCAGGCACATTTTCATCTTCCTAAATCTAGAACTTAAATTTTAGAAAGAGCCAAGGTGGTGAAGTCGTGGTAAAAAGATGCTGACTCCAAGGGAAAGGTGCACGTGACAAACCATACCACATTTACTTTTAAGCAAATAATGTGGCGTCGGCCAAGCCATTCCAAATGACCTATAAGTAAAATGTTAGCAGACCCATGACACAGTAATCTGATCCCGCTGTATAGTCATAATCATAGGCATCATTTACTCCACCCGCTGGGCCGAGACATCAACATTGACAACGTTTACAGTAGCATTTTTTCATTACCTCAACTCAGTGTATCCTTGCAATACCTCCATCCCAACTATGTATGAACATCAGCATTATGCATAACACGCTGCAGCCAACTAGGGCTGGACACTACGTCAATATCAATTATGTTCGCGATTATAATTCCTTTTCATAACGGGATATATTTTAAACCCCTTTCTGAATATTTCAATATACATTACCCAGGTTCCCATACATTTGATTTAGTTGTGCTTGGCTGCGGTGAATACAAACATGAGCGCTGCAACTATTTCAAATCAAAACGGGCGCGAGTGTTTTATAAGAAGTATCTCTGAAGGGACGACTGTTTTCAAAATGTTTAGATGCAGTTTTATCGCTAAAGTGCGTTCATGACAGCGTAGCTGTTGATTACAGCCCTGACCTTGGAAAAATCCCTGCTAGTTTCTAACTGCTCTACCCAAAGCGCCTCCTGCTGGCAGCAAGCAGGTTTTTTCCATTTCAATAAGCCCGTCCAGCAACTTTTGTTGTTGGTGTTCTTTTTTCTGCGCACTCAGAGCCTTTTCATATTCGTGATCCTGTCTGAGCACATTTGTTTCAACGTAACAAGCCCAGCCACCTACATTTACCATCAGTTTGTGCACCGTAAGATTTGTTTATTTTTATTAATAATTCTCTTCGCTCACCAATTCGCATAGTTGATCCAAAGTACAGCAAAATTGTAGAAAAGATTTTCTATTGGAATATGTCAAATGTTTGTATTTCCTCTGTGATACATATTGTATTTTAGACTCCTTACCCCAGCTGCAGTGTCACACGCTCCTTCAGAATCATTCTAATATTCTGATTTCTGAATACAGTTTCAGTAATTTTTTTTTCAGGATTTTTTGATGAATAGAAAGATCAAAAGATCCGCATTTATCTGAAATAAAAAGCTTTTGTAACTTTATACACTATACCATTCAAAAGCTGGGAGTCAGTATTATTTCTTTCTATTCTGTTCTTTTTTTTGAATAAAGCTATAGAAATTAATACTTTTATATTTAGTAAGGATGCTTTAATTGATCAAAGTATGATAAAACAACATCTGTCAATGACAAAAGAGTTCTCCTTTCAGACAATGCTGTCTGTCTGAACTTTCCTATCCAGGCAAAGAAACCTGAAAAAAGTCTAACTTGGCTGTTTTCAACATAATAGAAATGCTTTTGAGCAGCAAAATCAGCATATAGAATGATTTCTGAAGCTCTGGACGGGAGTAAATGGTCTAAAAAATAACTTTGAAATCACAGGAATAAAATTAGATTTTAAAATATATTCAAATAGAAAGCATTTTTTTTAAATAGTAAAAATATTTCAAAATGTTCCTGTTTTTGCTGTATTTTGGATCTCAAAGCAGAAGTGAGCACGAAGAGATTCTTTAAAAACAAAAAAATCTACTGGTCAAAAAAAACTTTTGACTAGTAGTTGAATATTCATAATTAATAGGGGCGTCTGAGTTTTATTTGCCAGTGATTTCCAGTATTCTTGTTTTTATAAGGCGAAATACCGCTACATACATTAATTTCTACGTTTATATGTTTTAATAGGAGGTGTCATAAGAACTTGTGCAAATTCTTTCAAAAGACATCTGTTGTGGGCGTTCTTGGCAGTTTTTACAAGGCTTTTTAAAATAGTGTTCATATCAATATCGGAAATTATATCGTATCGACCGAAATTAAGAAATATATTGTGATATAAATTTTGGCCATATCGTCCAGCCCTACATCCAACTCAATACCAGCTCACTAGGTTTTGAAAGAGAGCTGTTGTCTCTCTCTAAGTGATCGTGTTTTGATGGATGTTGATGTGTGATTATAGTCTTTTAGTAGCATGTGGGTTGTTGTGAGTCATTCTAAGATTTCAGCTACAGTTTGGCTTCGTTCCCAGAACAGCTTCAGTTTTCTCCTACTAAACTTCCCCTAGAGTATCTTCAGCAAGCAAACAATACTAGAACAGGATGAAATAACTGGAAGTTAAAAAATTTTTGTGCTACAGTCATGAATGATCCCTCAAATCATGCAGTTTGTTGAAGAGAAGTGTGCCATTTTATTTCTAAGTGATCTAACTTATGATTTCCCCCAGTGGATCATAAAACAAGTGAAAAAAAATCCATGGACTTGAATTGAAGGAGAGACCCAATCTTTTGACTTGATTTCTGGATGGTTGCTTACTGGCCCAAGCAGTGCCCTAACAACCACCCTAAACCTCTCAGCAACCTTGTGTTAAAACCCCACTTACAACACCTTAGCAGGTGCGTAGCTACAACTTAGCAGACCACACAACACCTTGGCACCATGGTGCCAAGTTTTGCACAGGCAAGCATTCCAGTAGCTCAAACAATAGAGCATGGCGTTAGCAACCGCAAGTTCATGGGTATGATTTTTAGGGAACTGAACTGAAATATACCTTAAAGGGGACATCAGATGCCCATTTCCACAAGTTGGTATGATTCTTATTTATTTATACTTATGTTATTATTCTTTTTTTTCTTTAGGGTCTTGATGAAAATTCTGTAACATAGTTTGGTTAAAATTTGGTAGTGTAAAACAACACCCTTTTTTACCTTATCAAGAACAGCTCTGTTCACAGTTTTGGTGCATGTCTCTTTAAATGATAACGAGCTACTGCTCACCCCACCCCTTTCTTCCGTGGGGCGTGTCGACACAAGACACATGAATATCCAGTTATTGCTTTAGTGGTCTTATTCAAATAGCTAGCTATCTATGGAGAAACCGGCTGCAAATTGAAACAGCTCGCTGGATGACAGTTTCAGACTTAGACAGCCCATAACAAACTGGTTGCATGTTTTCTTTTCATATTTTCTGAGCTGGCAGACATGCCAGAAACCTAACCAAATGCAACAAAAAAGTGAATACTTCAACCAATGTCCCCTTTAAATGTGGTGTAAGTAGCCTTTGGATAAAAGTGTTGGCCGAATGTGTAAATGTAAGTTCATCACTCAGGAAAAGGAAATATTGAATCCTGTTGACTTAATATCTTGCACAACTTTGCATGCATACAAATTTCATTTATATACTTTTTTTGTAGTTAACTTTGGGGTATGTTTTTGAGCTCATGAGAAGTGTGTAAGGACTTTTCCCAGCCCCACTGAAATGCTCAGATAACTATGATAAATGTCAGGACGGAACTTACAAACAATGAGAATTAAACCCGCTTGGTAGTGATCCCATTGGACCTGAACAACAAAAAGAAGACTATGTCTCAAAACCTATATACTAATATACCTTAGATAGATACAGAGCATTAACGTACGAAAATTGTGGGCCGTCACAGAATAGTGGCATTTCCATAATGAAAAGTTGGTTATGCAAGTGGACAATGCACATGGTCTGTTTACACTTGAATGGAGTAACTTCTGTAAAATAAAAGCTATCAAATTGTATTTGTCATCTATCAGCCATTCTACTTTCTGGCTGACGATAGTAGAATTGGCCATTAAAAGACTTGCAGAAGTTGACCACAAGTATCTCTATACAAAATCTGAACCTTTACACCAGGGCTCTTTGACTCCAACCCTCGAGGCCTAGTGTCCTGCTGAGTTGAGCTCTAATCCAAACCAAAAACACTTGAACTAGCTAATCTAAGCTAATGTTGAGAACTACTTCCAATTTACAGACAGGTGGGGTTAAATTGGGAATGGTACTAAAGTCTCCAGGACTGGAGTTGAAGAGTCCCATTTTACACAACTGGTTGTAACATTTTTGTATTTATTTATATCCACTCAGTTGGTGGAGACCTCCCTGAAAGGTGAGATCACGTTTGACCCCCACTGCGCCTACTACCTGTGGTTCGTCATGGACTTCTGCGATGGTGGAGACATGAACGCCTATCTCCTGTCCCGCAAACCCAGCCGCAAGACCAACACCAGCTTCATGCTGCAACTCGGCAGCGCACTTGCATTCCTGCATCGCAACCAGATCATCCACCGAGACCTCAAACCCGACAACATTCTCATCTCGCAGGGCAGGACCCCGGCCGGGTCCCTTCTTGCCTCGAAATCAACCCTCGCTTAAGTGGTTTGCCTTGGCCTCAAGTTGCAACGGTTCGCTCCTGTTCGGTGAAAAGACCAGTTTGGTCAGAGTCCAAAAGCAACTGAACCCTGAAGAACCGGCCAGCGTCAACAAGTGTTTCTTGTCCACAGCTTGTGGGACTGACTTCTACATGGCCCCTGAGGTCTGGGAGGGCCACTACACGGCTAAAGCTGATATCTTTGCTTTGGGGGTCATCATATGGGCCATGGTGGAACGGATTACGTTTGTGGATGTAGAGACTCAGAAGGAGCTTTTAGGGAGCTACGTACAGCAGGGGGAGGATATTGTCCCATTGGGGGAGGCTCTGTTGGAGAATCCCAAGATGGAGCTCCACATCCCGGCTCGGAAGAAGAGCATGAACGCTGGCATGAAGCAGCTGATTCGAGAGATGCTGTCCGCAAATCCACAGGAGCGACCTGATGCTGTTGAGCTGGAGCTCAGGCTGGTTCGGATTGCATGCAGGGAACTTGATTGGGATACGTGAAAGGACAGCATCTTGGAGATGGGGCAAACTTCTAGGACAATGGAGCTTGAAGTGAACGTAAGAACATATTGTTTGGCCCTGTCCGAAATGGCACACAAGGGTCTTGTGGTCTTCATTCGGGTGTGTCCAGAACCGTAGGACAAGGATCTCGAACCCTTCTCCTGGAGAGCTACTGTCCTGCAGACTTCAGCTCCAACCCTGCTCCCACACACCTGCCTGTAATTTTCAGGCAACCCTGAACACCCTGAGTAGCTGGTTCAGGTGTGTTTGATTTGGGTTGGAGCGAAACTCTGCAGGAAGGTACTTGCAATAACGGGGGTGGAGACCCCGCTGAGGGTTTTCCCATTGTCAATTCATTCAGTTCTCCATTTTGCTGAAACCACATGTGTTTGACCTTTTACCCTAACATTATCTGTGCTGTGAGAAATATCTTTTTGAGTAGACTCCACCAACTAGGCTAGCAGTTGCCATTTGGACCAAGCCTTTTGTGTGACCAGGCATGGTTTTTAAGAGGGTTAAATATAGCACACTGGGAAATCCTGTCGTTTCTCTCATACTCTTACAGTTTTTAAATCTGATTCATTGATGATAAACAACTTTACAATGTAAATGGCTATTCCTGTTTCCTGTCACAACACATTGTACCTTCCTTGGACAAGAGGTGCCAAGGGGCTGCGAGCTTGGTTTAGACTAGGGAAAAACCAGATAATCCAACCTGCCATACCATAAACCACATCGACCCGGATACAACAAGAGGTCCACAGAATGCTCAGAACATTCCAACACTAATGGAGCTTTTCCACTGCATGGTACGGCTCGGTACGGTTCACTTTGTGGGGGGGGGTCCACTGGGTACATACCGGTACTTGTTTAGGACCCACCTCAGTGGAGGTATGCGCTTTCACCTGTCGTCTGCAATCCTGTACTTGTCCATCAATCGGGACGTGTAAACTCTGCTGAGCACAAATTGCCGAGAGAGAAATCGTCACTGACTCCGCGTCCTGAACGGGCGTCCTTCCACACTGACCGAAACAGAACCGCTAGAATTGTTTTTTAATCAGCACAGCCAGCGAAGGATCGAATGCAACTTGTGTTGAGCAGCCCACCCCTTCTTCATAGCAACAAAAAGCGGCTGTTCGCCGGTCTTTGTATGAAGCCTACCAGACTTCCTCTCGCTGATAGCAGGCAGATCCAGCGATATCTTGATGGGGCGACACGGAATGAAAAAGTTTTTCAGGAGTCGCGGCAGTAGAGGCGGCGCAACTATAACGACATGTGAATAATCCCGCCCACTCTAAAGCGGTACTGAACTGCAGTGGAAACGCAAACCGAGCCGAGCCGTGCCTTACTGAGCCATGCCGAGCCGAGTCGTACAATGCAGTGGAAAAGCGCCATAAGACATCAGAGAGCATGTAGATTAGGGCTGGGTGATTATAGCTAAAAGTATATATTTGTAAAATATGTTGGCTTCATGAAAAATTCAATATTTGCTAACTGATAGTGTTTATTTTCTTTGCTCATGAATTGGAAGAAAGCATGCAAAAGTGGTCTACTGGCATGGTCTTAATGGCTAAAAACGGCATTGAAATCATGGTCAATATTCATCATGTTTTATGTTACCCACAACATAATAGTGAATATATCGTATATATTCAAATTAACGCCCAGCCCTAATGTAGTTTTAATACAGCACAGCTAAAAGACTCATGGCTTCCATCTTTCTTGGGAACTCTTTAGTTCTCTAAGAGAGCTGATCTCGCCTCACTCCCGGTGCTAATTCAACTTTAATGCAAAATGGAAAACATGCAGCAAATAACGGCTTCTTTTACAGCTGCCTTGATTTTTTTTTCCACAGTCAATTTAGGAGCATTTTTACAACAGGATCAATATCTGTTTTTCTGTGCTTTACGCACAAAAAGGCTTCAGGGAGTTGTATTTGTATCACTCAATTTAAAAACATTTTCTACAAAAAAAAAACTACAAGGCAATAGTTTATATTGTGTCAAAGGACATGTGGTAAATTATTCTGTAATATTTGTCATCCTGCTGAATGGATGAGATTTCAATAATCAGTGAATACGCATTTTAATAAAAAAAAAACACGAGTGCATTGAAGATCAAAATGTAAGGCAGTTCAGATATCGTAACTGACAGACACGAATATAAACACATATATTCTGTCTTTACCTCTCATCAGAAACTGATTTTGGAGCTTAAGGCAGCTCTGTGTACGTGTGAAGGACGTGCATCCATTTAGGAGAACCAGGTGTTAAACAATTCAACATAAATGAAAGCCTTGATTTGAGAAGCTCTGGATTGTGGCTTAATTAAATTGGTGCTTTTCACAAAGAGGTAAAAAAAATAAGGAGGTATTTTATTTTCTGTTTGTTTGGTATGAGGCTTGCAATTTTTGCTACCCATTACCAAAATTCTGGACATGTCTGACAGATTGAACCATGATTTCTTTGAAAGCAGGTTTGAATGGTTGAGATTTGGCAAATGCATCAATGCTACAATTTGTGTAAAAAGTTGAGAAAATGAAAGTTACTTCCTTCCATGCTAGCAAACGTCCTGCCAAATCATAAACACATACTTTGGAAAGATTTTGAAGAATGTGGGAATCCGAAAGTTTCTGGTCGCCCGTTGACGTCCAGAGTCATTGATTTTATCATGGGGACCGCACTGTTTTGGGGTACCACATGCTGCAAAATATCTTCTTTTGTGTTCCGCAGTAAACGGACTTCATCAGGTTTGAACCGCTTGAGTTTGACAAATGACAATTTTCATTTTGTGTGAACTATCCCTTTAGAGAATGTTGCGATCCTCATTAATTGCTTTTAAACAAAGGACCATAAGTGTACACGATTTTGAAAGCTACACAGCTGCTCTGTCAGACCGCACAATGACTCCAGTTGATTGTCGAGGATTCCCTTAACATTGCCTGGAAATCAAACTGAAAGTCCGTCTAGATAGACCGGGCATTGTGGTGTGAAGTGAGTTACTGAGATACTTTACACCTAATGACCCCATATAAACTCTGAACAACCAGCCGGCGATTAAACACACGCAACCTCACGATTAGCATGAAGCGTTACTTGCGCTCCCCTACAAAACACCATGTACTAATGCATTGCCACACTCTCGCACCTTCATGAAAGCTACAGGGAGTTTGAACGATATTGATGCTAACACACACACACAACCGTAAGCCTCTCTGAGTCGGGGATCTCACGCCTTTGACACACAATACCAGCGAGCTGAATTTGATCTCCACTTCACTGTGTCATTTTTGCCTGGAATCCCAGAGTGCCGAATCTTAACGGTAATCCCTTCCGCCACGCTCACAACAGACTAACGCTAAGCCTGTTACGTTCCTGAGGAATTAGGTGGAGAAAGCATTCTCTGGGACAGAAACTACCATTCAGGTCTATGTTTTGTACAATTTTACAGACACTTCAGACATGAGCCCTTGTGGCAGTAGTACCTCTGTCCCTTTAAACACAGGACACGTCTTTTCCTAAGTGACAAGCGGAGGCATTAATATTTAATGCTGTGTATCCATACTTTTTTTTTTCACCTTGTCAAGTGGGGCGTGCTGTAAATGCCAGAACCAGCTAAATTTGATTCCAAGCAATGGCTTAAATCATCTGTCTCAAAGTCCCCCCCCCACTTTGTGGGGGCTTCTCTTCCAATTGTGGGTTTATGCTATAATCCACATTATCGCAAGAATAAAGGATAAAAGGATTATTTCCAAACCGCCACTACTTCCTAATTGCCCAAATATTGTTTAATCTTCCTTTTCGTTTAGATTACCATAATTTATGCCTTATTTTTAAATCCTATTGCCCTTATGATCACTTGATTGAACCGTGCGTTTCCTGAAGTTCTCTCAAAGGACAGAGCTGCGTTTGCCTGACAAGCACTTCGTTGTGTTGGTTAGAAATAATTCTTTATCAAGTAGTGCTGTTTGTCAGTATTAATAAGAGAACTTCATGGATGGGGGGGTCTATGTGTCCTCCAAGTGATGTGTTGTCAACTTAAGCATTAATTAAAGTATTGAATTGCGCAAACCATGAAGCCGACACGCAGATGAATGTCATTGGAATGTAAGACCGTGGCCCAATGGAAATATTTTGGGGAAAAAAGCTAATTATAAGAGAAGTGCAATGTTCACATCGCAGTTGCATGTGTCCCAAACCTGATTTGAGACTGATCTGTTTTTCGACGAGTGTGAACAGCAAAATTCCCATTGAATCTGACTAATATACAGTACTGTGCAAAAGTCTTAGGCCATTAGTATTTTCACCAACAACAAAACACTGCTCCTTTGTGTTCGTAGAAAATATCATTAACATTTCCAAACCATAACTTGTTGCCATTAATTGTAATAATCCGTGAGTAAGCTCCGGTTTGCAACAAAGGATGCTGGACCGCAGCCGGTGCTGCACACAGAGATCTGATCTCAGCATCATCTAGTCCGTCTGCGATTACATGAAGAAACAGAACAAACTGAGACGGACTAAATCCAGAAGAACTGTGGCAACATCTCCAAGACATTTGATGAAACCTTCCTGCAAAACTTCAGTACTGTGAAATGTTTTAGGCACTTGAGTAAAAATGCTGTAAAAGTGAGGATACTTTCAAAATAATGCCATATTTATCAATTAACTTCTAGTAACTAAATCAATCAAATATTGTGATGTGACCGCCTTTGCATTAAAACAGCTTGGTCCTTAAGCACTGTCTGTTGTCAGACTCCTTGTGCAAACACAAACCTCACTGGATTATTACAGTTAATAGCAAAATGAATGTTTGGAAATGCAAACCGATATTTCCTACTGACACACTACAGCAAAAGACTGGCTTAAAACCTTTTTTTTGGTGGAAATGCTAATGGCCTAAGACTTTTGCGCACTACTGTATATAGTGACCAAAAATCTTTGGACATGAGTCACTTAAAAATGTGTTAATTTTACTGTATTAGACAATAAAATATCAAAGCAAGTCTGCCCTTAAATACTGCTCAAGTTTCACTTCTCTGACCCATTTGAATGACACTTTTATATATAGATATAATATTAGATTATATTATAATTACAGTCTGAATGTGTTTGAAGAATATTATATTTATATTGTGGTTCTTCAATCGATTAAAAAAGGTAACGCAAATTTTTTTTTTCTGAATTAATTGCGATTAATCATGCTGCCTAACATTTAAGTTTTTAAAATACGAGTTTATAGTGCACATAATTTCACATGCAGGTCCTATCAAATTAATGTACAAGTAAAATGTTTTTTTGTTTTATATTTTGTTTCATGCGTCTTTTTAGGACTGAAGGTGAGTATCACGATAAGTGTTTTTCCCCCCCTAATATTTACCATTAACTCCAGCAAGTAACATTACATATAAATTAGAGCTATCATGTTTAACATGTATTAGACTTTAAAAAAGAACTTTTTATTCAAGTGACCTAAGCATTTTTTCACATAACCCTTATTGATAAATGTCATATTTCACTCCTTGCCTTCAGCCGAGAAATTACAGAAATTGAATAAAGTTACTCAAACATACGAAATTCTCAAATTTAAATATAGATGCTCCTTAAAGCTACAAAAGTTTATTGATGCCTCTTTTCCTTTTGTTCTTTGATGAACCACACCACGCACGGGTTATTATGCTATTTTGCTCTTTAAAAGGGTATTCACCCAAAACGGAAAATTACCATAAAATTACCGGCCTCAGTCATCCTAGGTGTATATGACGTGCTTCTTTCAGCAAAGTGAATTTAGTCGGAGTTTAGAAAAAATTGTCTTGTCTCCAGCTGTTGAATGCCACTCAGCGTGTGTTGCTGCGCAGTCCAAAAGAAGTAAATAAAAAAGCCCCATCCTTAAAAAAAGTGTCTCACCGTCTCGTGGTTGACCGGATGCCTCCCTAGCGATTCGTGCTTTTGTAAGGAAAAATATCCATATTCAACACTTAATAACATTTAATGTTCGCTGCGCCAACAGTTGTAGCACGGACCAGCTCCGAGTCGATGACGTCTGAGATAGCGTGAGTCTCGTGAAAACCCATGTTTGTAACTGAGCAAGGAAGCAAAGTTTCCTTACTTTAGGAAAACCAGTCTCCTCTTGGCTTAGATCGAAATTCTCCGTCATTCTTCTTTACAAATCCTCATTTTTTGTACTTCTAATTAGTGACCATTCTTTTGTTTTGATCTCTACGCTTTGACACTTCGAAGCAGCGCAGCGCTGACCTCATGCGTCATCCGCCCGGAGCTGCTTCCGTTTACAACAGTGAGCGCAAGATAGATTAAAGTGATTATTATGTTTTGATTATGGATATTTTCTTACAAAAACGCATCGATTAGCAACAGGAGGCCTTTGTTCACCCCTGGAACCGTGTGAGAAACTTTTTTTTATGGATGGGCACTTTTATTTAACTTCTTTTGGACTGAAGCACTGCAACACCCACTGATTGCAATGATAGAGCTTGGAATACCCAGGACAATTTTTAATATAACTCCGACTGGAACGTCTGAAAGACAAAGTCGTATCACTTAGGATGCCGTGAGGGATCATTTATGTCTAATTCCAATTTTGGGGGGAACTAACCCTTTAAGAGCTGCTGCTGCTGAACGTAACGCGGATCTGACACGCATCATATTTTCTCATAACTCTTTACCTTTTCTGACCCACTTCAGGTCTTAAAGTCTCTATTAATGAGCTGATGAGTTGAATCTGGTGTGTTAGATGAGGGAGACAGTGCTGCTGCTTCAGGACAGTTTGGAAAACCACTGCATTACAGTGACATGTTCTTAAATGTGACTCATAAAACTTTTAGGCGCTTTACACCCTTTTTGGTAACTTCAGACCCTACTGATTACACACTACGCTTGCATGTTCGTAGGCTCTTTTTCGCTTTATATGATACAGTGCTGAATATGTATAGGTCGTTCGTGTCTAAATAAACATCTAAAAAATTAGAATATCATGAAAAAGGTCAATTTTTTTTGTCACTCATTTCAGAAAGTGAAACACATATATATTATATAGATTCATTACACAGAGCGAAATATTTCAAGCCTTTATTTCTTGAAAATTTGATGATTATGGCTTACAGATAATAAAAACCCAAAATTCAGTGTCTCAGAATATTACATAAGATCAATAAAAAAAAAAAAGGATATTTTAAACAAATGCCAAGCATCTGAAAAGTATGTTCATTTCTATGCAATCAATAACAGGTGGGCCTCCTTGTGCAGAGAATAACTGCATCAATTTGTGCTTTTGGGGAAGGGAGGCAATCACTGTGCACTGCTCAGGTGTAATGGAATCCCCATTTTTTTTCTTTGAGTATGGCATTCGGTCATCTCATTGTGGGTGGGTGTCCTCCTCTCTTCCTCCTTGACAATACCCCATAGATTCGCTAGGTTCAGTCAATGCATTTGCTGCCAGTCAAGCACAGTAACACCAGGTCATTTCAACTCCTTTTGGTACCTTGCGCATGTGGGCAGTGCGTCCTGCTGGAAAATGAAATCAGCTTCTCCATAAAGCTTGTCAGCAGAAGGGAGCATGAAGTGCTCTAAAATTTCCTGGTTGCATTGACTGTGGACTTCAGAAAACACAGTGGCCAACACCAGCAACGACATGCAGCCCAAAATCCTCACAGACGTGGAAACTTCACTCTGGACTCAAGAAGCAAACAGGTTTCTGTGCTCTCCCTCTCGTCCAACTCTGGGACCTGATTTCCAAAAAAATGCAAATTCTTTCATCTGAAAAAGAGAGGACTTTGGATTTGACCACTGAGCAACAGTCCAGTTTCTGTTTCTCCTTAGACCGGGTAACACTCTTCTGACGTTTCTCGGTTCATGAGTGCTTAACGAGGAATGTGACTTCGGAGCCCATGTCTAGATCGTCGTGCGTATGGGCTCTTTGAGCACTGACGCCAGCCTCAGTCCCCACTCCGTATGAAGCGCCCCCAAATTCGGCTGGTGCAGCAACCTTTTGCCTACCACACTTTGCCTTCCACGCAACTGCTGTTAACATGCTGGATACAGCACTAATCGGTGAACAACCAGCTTCTTAGCCAAGGAACTGTTTGGGGCTTACCCTCCTTTGGAGGGTGGCCAGTGACCTGGGGCCCGTCTGGACATCGTCAAGTCAGCTTCTGCCCCAGGAGGGTGGACCGACTGATCCAGACGGAGAGCCAGGTAAAAGGCGCAGGAAACCGGGGCAGGGGGGGGGAGGGGAATGAGCGGAGGAGAGGTGACACCAGGACGTTGCCAAGAGGAAACTTTTTCACAAGAATGCTATTTGGCTGGAGACACGCGGGAGGGTTCATTATCTGTAGCCATAATCATCAATATGTAAAGAAATACAGGCTTGAATATTCACTCTGGGTAATGAACTCTATGTAATATATGGTTTCACTTTCTGAAAAAAATGGGAAGGGGGTGCAAAAATTTGACCGTTGTCGTTGATATTCTATTTTTTGAGATGTACCTGTAACAGAAATATATAAAATATATTGCAAACACATTCAAACTTTAGTGTCCAAATGCTTTTGGATGTTGTGACACTTGCTTTGAACAGTCATAACAGAAGTTCAAATGTGTAGATTAATGACTTGAAGTCCAAAGTTTGAAATATTTTCATAGACACCACAAAAAAAGTTTGGGGTCGGCAAGATTTATTTTTTGTAATTTCTCTAATATATTGTAAAATGTAATTTTATTGCTTGTGACCATTGAATTTCCAGCATCATTTCCAGTCTTCATGTCACATGATCCTTCAGAAATCAGTATAATAATAATATGCTGATTTACTGCTCAAGAACCATTTCTTGCTGCTCTGTGGATACTGAATTTTTTTTTTTTCAGGACTCTTGGGTTCATAACGACAACTATCATTTGATTTTTATTTAATTTAAAAGTCTTTAGTGTCACTTTTGTTCAATTTATTGCATCTTTGCTGAAAAAAAAGAACTGACCCCACACTTTTAAACGGTTGTGTAGTTTCATAAAATAATTGAATATATCATGATATATATATATAAAACCGGGAAGGTGCTTTACACACAGGTCAGTTTAAGATGAGTATCTGATATGGGTCACATTTTTAAAAATTTAAAATGTGACCCATAAAATTTGAGTATGGGCGCTTTGTATTGCGGTGTGAACAGAGTTAAAACGAACAACCCAAATGTGTTTTATAGACTTACCTACTTTAACTTGACTTGAGTTTCCCTTCCTGACTAATACAAAATGACCCAAAACAATTGTTTCTCTCAGCAAGTATCTTTGCTCTCCTGTACATACTGTACATGACCGTCTTCTCCTGAAATGCACAGACTTCCTGATGGTTTTATGTGCTGTTTGGATGATTGCTGAGTTTGTGTTGTGGGCTGTTGTTGTAAGTAGCGTGCTGACATGATTACATGCCCCTCTGTGTGTTTCTGTGCCGTTTCAGTGTACTCTTGATGATCTGTTATACTGATATGAAGGGTGAAGGTCTTATGTGTGTTACAACTGGAAGAACGACTGTATTTAAATTTTGTAACAAAGAAAATCTGGTTTCAAAAAAGCACTATGAAATATTTCCCACAGTGCCGTGCTCCCAGATTCCCGACCCAAGCGTCCGACAGCCTCACCTGATTTACGATCAACTACTGGAGCTTGGTGGTGATGCACTGTGACAAAAGTGCTTTTATTTCACTTTTATTTCTTTCTCTCTTTTTCTTTTTCCACAGACACTTTGTGTTCTTGTAAAGTATTTTAAGATAAACAGAATTTCATGAGAAGGGATCTTCTAAGTGAATGTGTAATTTATTGTTGGGGTTGGCTTTATTAATAAACCTTTTACTTGAATGTTTTATTGAAGTGTTTATTTATTGAGAAATGCAGAGCAAGTCTCTGTGTTGGCCAAGATTGTTTTAATGAGCCATCTACAAAGTGTTTATAAAGTGGAAGGTTGTCCATTAGCTTTATGCCATTGAATGCTTAAAGAAATGTATAGTTTCTTTATAGAGCCGTAAATACAGTAAAGACACTGTGGTGTCATGCTCCAACAACTACATTAGACATTATTTTTTTTCTTATATGGAGATATTTTGATAGCCAGTTGCGGTAATATATTACAAGTAACGTGAATTACGCAATCAGATTACATTTTCAAGTAGCTAGTAAAGTATCGCATTACTTTTTAGAATATCTGAGTTACTTTTTCAAATCAGTTACGCAAGTTACTTTTTTTTTCCAATTTATTGATCGACAGCTCTCCTCTCCCCATGTTGAGAGAAATCAAGATGTTACTGTGTTCTAAATAATATGAATATGCATTATTCCCTCGCACTCACACAGATTCAGTATTCCCTCAAAATGAATAAAATAATCAACTCAGAAATACGACGCAAGACCTGCAATAATTAAAATTGTAAACAAACACAATTGCGTTATGTATTAATCCCATTCTATTACGTAACCGTGTCTTTGCTTCTGGCCTCGGATGATCCAGTCAGCCGACTAATCAAGCACAAATTAAATTTTCTTTTATTGCTGAATGTGTTAAATTCTTCTTCTGCTTCTACTGTGCATACTGTTACTCTCCTCACCTGAGGCTTAATGTCTTTCACTTTGGTGGTGAAAGGCCTTTTATTTGCCAAAAATAGAAGCGTTTTTTAGTTTAAAACAACAACAGCCCTGTCCATTTTAAAAGTAACGCAAAAGTAACTTAACGCATTACTTTCCATAAAAAGTAAAAAATGTTTTATGGAGTAACGCAATAGTGTAATGCACTACTTTTAAAAGTAACTTTCCCCAACACCTGTATTAATTTCTTTAATTTTAACATTTGTACGCTATTTGCAGTTGGTAACTGTGAGGGAAATTTTTTTTTTATTTAATGTATCTATCTTTCTCTGTTTTCATGTCTCTTAGACACATGGCAAGAACATTACATATCTCCAGGTAAGAAAATTATGACAATTTTCATTTTTGGGAGAACTGTTACTTTACAGCTTAGAAATGTTTTATAGAAGGGAAAAGGACCTCAGGGACCCCAAAGAACATTAGACCAGAGGAATGAAAAAGCCAATTATTTATGCATTCAAGAAAGAGTTTGGAAGATCCAAGCAAGACGTCATGTCAGCATCGGTGCAATGGAAAGTCTGTTCTACAGAACTGAACAGACTGGCTGCAGATCCAGATGTAAGTTGACCTGTAAGTATTAAGACTGAAAAGGCTGTGTTAAGGGTTGTTTAGGGAGTCAAAAGTATCTTCACTAAAACCTGTTCCAGTTTCTCACAGATAAATGCCTCGACAACTCTATAACAGTATGATCTGGTATGATTATAGACCAGTGGTTCCCAGCCCTGGTCCTTGAGGCACCCCAACACTACACATTTTGCATGTTTCCTTTTTCTGACACACCAATTTCAGGTCTTGGGGTCTCTACTAATGAGCTGATGACCTGAATCAGGTGTGTTTGATTATGGAGACATGCAAAACATGCAGTGTTGGGTGCCTCCAGGACCAGGGTTGGGAACCACTGAATTAAGTAACATTATTGTTGTCAAACAACAAAAGCAGAAAAAATTGAATCCGTAACCAGCCCATGAGCTACATCAGGTGTCAAATGAAAGAACTACAAATCCTACAATCCTCAGCGGCATCCGGTGATTACCCAGAGTTCCCTGCAACTGGGCAAAATGGCTGCGAATGCAAGCACAGACACAGCTGTCTTCGACTGCCCCTCATGGTGAGATGCAAAATAAAGTACAACGTTATTGCACTTAAAAAAATAAAAATAAAAAGTCCTCCATGCATGTGTGTGGAGCGGCTGAATAGATTATGAATGCATGCATAAAAACAATGCATCTCACTCCTGAATGAGGCGGGCACATAAACTCAGTGCACAGCAGCAGATCAAACCACTCAGCATGACTGCATTAATAACTCTGTTTTGACTTTATTATTATTCTCATTTATAGTAATAATGCATATTGGTAATGTATCCACGGTGATACAGGTTACAGGGTCCCATCAAATGTTCATACCATTTTTGGCTGTTATTCCAGTTAAATATTCCTCATTTTTTGTATATAGAATCAGAAAGAGTTTTATTGCCAAGTGTGTCAGGAGCTTCCAGTACAGACACACATATAATTTAAGGTAATGAAACACTAATAATAAAGAGAATAGGCAATACGTTATAAATAACAATATAGCAATAAAATATAGAGAAAAAGAAAATGTCAATGGACATGTACAGCTCTACTCAATCTTACAAATATATGCACACGTGCGTTTGTGCATAGACTAGCCTATATAGAAATTAAACTAAATATGAAAGGTTTAGGAGACTGGAGCATGACTGAATTTTGTCACATTAATTGTTATTTTAATTGAATTGAATCTCAGGGCAGGGAAGCCTCCACCTGGACTCCATCTGGATGTGGTTAAAGGAGACAGATTAATAGAGGTAAGACTGTGTTAAATGAGCAGTAATCGAAATTATCATTATGATCCATGAACTTTGACCTGGTGCACTTGTTTGCCCTTCATGTGAATATATATTCTGAGACGGTAGGTTCCATCGAGCATAGAAAGACCTAGAGATGTTTAATAACTAATTGTAATTGTTATTTCCTAGGCCTGTATAAGTTATAGAAAGAAATAATGTATTAATAAATAGTTTTTTTTTTTTCAATTCTAATGAAACCTTTTAAAAGTTCAAATGGTTATCAGCTCTATTCCATCAGCTAAACATTCCTCTTTGTGCATGCAATCTTTATCATATATATATCTTTATTTTTAAAGTCATGATACTTCATCGGTTAAAATGTGTGGAAAATAAGTCCACTTAAAGGGATAGTTTACCCAAAATTAAAAATTGCTATCATTAATTCACCCTCATGTCATTCAAAAACAATAAAACTGACCGTTTTCTGTGAAACATAAAATAAGATATTTTGAGAAATATCCATACACTGCAAATAATTGTTTTTGTCCATACAATGGGAATCAATGGGCACCAAAACTGTTCTTTAAAGTGTATTTACTTATTGTTCTACAGAAGAAAGTAAGTCAGTTGGGTTTGTAATGACTTGAGGACGAATAAATGATGATGAGTTAAGTTTTGGGTGAAATAACAGCCATCTTTGAAATGAAAACTCAGTTTTAACACTTACTTGATGATTAATGAAGGTTAATATTGTATGTGTCATATTTAATAATCAGTGTTGGGAAGGTTACTTGGGAAATGTAATAGGTTACAGATTACAAGTTACCCTATTTAAAAAGTAATAGTAGTGTAGCTTTTTCAATTACTTTATTAAAGTAACTGATTACTTTTTGACTACTTTTCTAACGAATGTTTTCAACTGTTAAGCATTTCAAGCCGGCAGGGTTAAGCTTACAGTAGTTCACTGGTTACTGTCAGACTTTCAGAATCCTTCATCACTTGATTTAAGATTATAATCATTTAATTTGAAAGCACAGCCGCCACAAAATCAGACTTTAGCACCTCTTTTTACTTAAAGATCGTTTTGAGGTACAGATTTCAAATCATAAGATATAGTTTAATAGCTATAATACTGTTTTTGAAATCAAATCTTTGTATAGCTTTGACAGGAAACACTGGCACTAACAGTTCATCGTAAAAAACAAACATATCCATATACCCAAATAAGAAATAAAACAGTTATCATATAACGTGTCCTATTCTGTGTCCTAAACTCCTGAAACATTGGTATTTTAGAGCAGTCAATGCAATTTGTGAAAGAAATCAATTAAATCTGTATGTGGATTTGTGTAAATATTCAAATGTAATCCCCTTTGTAATTGTTTACATTTTCATAAGTGACTGTAATTTAATTACACTTTTTTCCCCCAGTAACTGTAACAGTTACATTTAGTTACAGTTACATTGCGTTACATGTAACTAGTTACTCCCCAACACTGAATAACCATCTGTGCCCCTGGAACCAGACAGTTGGGTTAAACGATCGCTGGGGTATATTTGTAGCAATAACCAACAATATATTGTATGGGTCAAAATTATAGATTTATCTTTTATGCCAAAATCATTAGGATACGAAGTAAAGATCATGTTCCATGAAGACAATTTGTAAATTTCCTACCATAAATAAATCAAAACTTAATTTTTGATTAGTAATATGCATTGCTAAGAACTTCATTACAACTTTAAATGTGATTTTCTCAATGTTTTGATTTTTTTTTTTTTGCACCCTCCGATTCCAGATTTTCATAGTGTATCTCAGCCAATATTGTCCTATCCTAACACACCATACATCAATGGAAAGCTATTTATTCATCTTTCAGATTATGTATAAATCTCAATTTCGAAAAATTGACCCTTATGACTGGTGTGGTGTAGAGTGTGCGTGGTCCTGTGTGTGTGTTCTACTGTGTTTGTGTGTGGGTGTTTGTGTGTGTGTGAGTGTGTGTGTTTGTGTGTGTTTGTGTGTTTGTGTGTGTATGTGTGTGTTTATGTGTGTGTGGGTGTGTGTGTGTGCGTGTGAGTGTGTGATTGTGTGTATCATCATTCATGTGTGTTGTCCTGTCCCGTTCTCTTGTCGCGTCGTGTTGTGTGAGTGTGTGTGTGTTTGTGTGTGTTTGTTTGTGTTTGTGTGTTTGTGTGTGTGTGAGTGTGTGTGTGTGTGTGTGTCTGTGCGTGTGTGTGTGTGTGTGTGTGTGTGTGTGTGTGTTTTGTGTGTGTGTGTGTGTGTTTGTGTTGTGTGTGTGAGTGTGTGTGTGTGTGTGTGAGTGAGTAAGTGTGTGTGTGTGAATAAATGTCTCATACAACTGTGTAAATGATAGCTGCTCTTAAGTGTAACCAGCTGAACCAGAGTCTTACTTTTTCTAGTTTGAAATGAGATTAATTTCCAAAATGTGCAAAACAAGGAAAGAATGGCTGCAATGAAATATTGAAATGAAATCAAAATTGCAAAGACTGTTTTTTTTAATTATATGCACTGCACGTCAGCACAATAATTCTAAAATGATCATTCTTTCCAAATAGAGCTATTCAAGGAGTATGAAAATATTTTTTTCTTATATATCACGTATATATCACAATGCATAAAAGCCAGAGTCAAACAGTGTATCAATTTGTTTTGATGTGTTATTGCATGTTAAATATAAATGTGCTTAATTGAAATTGTGTATTTAACATATGTCATGCAAAATATGGCTTTTTTCCAGAACCTGACAGAGTTCAACACGGCTCATAACAAACGCATTTCTACACTCACCATCGAGGAGGGAAACCTGGAAATAAAGAGACCCAAGAGGAAGAGGAGGAGCTCACGGGTTTCCTTCAGTGAAGAAGAAGCTAATACATTAACCCACAGTACAATGGCTGTAACCCACACACATGGATTGGGGAATTATAGGTACGCCACTTGCAGGTCGCTGTCGTCAGAGGATGCTTCTCGGAACATAAAGTCAGTAACTGTTATTCTGCGACGCCCACATTGCTTACAGGTGTAGTCAAACTGTGACAGGAAAAGACTTGATTAGTGTGCTACAATAGAATATCGGGCGACCATGCTCAGAACGCGGGTCGGTGACTCTGTTATGCATCAAAAAAGCCCCTGTAAATAAGGGATTAGGCACCATCTAGGGGCCACAAAAATATGACCGCACAACACGCTGAGCGAACAAAATGACACAAATCAGCATAGTAGCTGTAATGCTGAAAATACAGCTTTGATCACAGGGAAAGAAAGGACAGTTGACAATATATGACAATAGCAAACGTTATTTACAAAAGGCAGAGAGTTCATATATTACGGGGTGTTACTGATTTAATCAAATAAATGCAGCTGTGGTGAGCAAAAGAGACATCTTTCAAAAACATAAAAAAAAAATCATTACTGCGACCCCAAAAAATGTTTATGCAAGTATTCGGCACTCATTTCCAGTCTGACAACAGGCGGTGGGGTCCACGCGCACTGGGGGCGTTGCGCGGAAGGCGGCATGTCTATCCATCACCCTTTGCTTCACACTCACTTCTGGGTCGTGTGGGGACTATGTGACAATATCTTTTCCGCACAGAGGACTGGACTCCTCGGTCCGACGCTGTCATTTTTAACTGCAGAAAACGGGTGCAGACGCTGGGGTTCCATAAGGTCGATCATCGGCCTGCTCTTGCTGCGGCTCGCATGCTTGTTTTAAGCACATCTCATTGATTTGCAGGAGTTGAGAACACCTTCTCTCAATACAATTAAGTTGATTGGTTGCATGCGCCCAAAACCAGGAACTTTATATGTGGGAAGGAATGGCGGCTAAAGAAGCTCCCATAGTTTCTGACGCGTCTAGCTGACTACTACTGTAACGGATCTTCGATGCTTTAGTACTTCTCGTCTTAGGGCTGGGCGATATAGCTTTAAAAATGTATCAACGATATAATGTTTTTTATATCGTTCGTTATCGATAATTATTGACATTTTTTATACCCTTTTTTTAAAATAACAAAGAGCAATAGAAAAAAACGTTTACATGTAACCACTGTATTTTTAAACTAACCCAATTTATTGAGACAAACAACCAATATTTTTTGTTTTAACAATCAAACAAAATAAAAATTAAACAAATATCTAATTTCAAATGTTTTATAATCAGAAGTAAATAGTCGAAGAAACTTTTGTCTTGTCTCCTGAGGCCACAGGAGGGTGCAATGAGCAAAATAATACAACACATTTAAATTGTCAATGCAAGGAAGTAACTGTCTATAAAAAAATGTGCATTACGTCTATTTAACTCGTATAAATCAAATATAATTTAGTAAATTGCATAAACAATATGAACAAAACAGCATCATGTATTTACGCATTGCTTAATACAAAGAGCCGAATTGCCATTCACACAGATCGCATTTAAAAACATAACAATACAAATTTGTGACGTGTTTTCTAAAAGTTTAAACTGTTTTAACTTTGCATGTCTACATCTCTTGTGTGACGCGGGTGCAGCAGTCATATTTGTTCGTTAAAAAATGCGCTGTGAAAAAATGTGTTGTGTGAATGGCTTGGTTTCGGTTTTAACCTAATCAAGATCTTCTCCGCATTGAGCTTCTATATTTCTCTAATATTTTGAATGAATAACACAGCAACTGCGCATCTCGTGGGCTAGACTAACAAAACATTAAAACACAAAACGTCACTTACATCATCACCGCATCTCGCGCGCCTCTGATGACGCTCCCTGATGCACACCTAACATTCCAATGCAAATGTTTATTTTAAATTCGACTAATATTCATTCTTTACTCACAATCTCCTCGTCACAGGCAGGCACTGGACTCATGTTCGTGTTTGTGTGTGCGCTCTGCGTCACTCATAGCACGTGGCTATATCGTACGCTATATCGAAAAAATTTTCTATCGTTATCGAAGAGGGTGTACCGTCGATAAATATCGATACCGTTTTATCGCCCAGGCCTACTCCGTCTTGCCTTTCTTTGCAATAGTCTTGCATTTCATGCCACCTAGGACAGTAAAAAACGCATTTATTTTTGGTATTTCTGTCCCACAGAAGAAGAAACTAGAAGGCCACGGTACGCTGGGACTGGAGGAAAGCGTAGCACGCCGGTTACAGAGCTTCCCCCTCAGCGCCAGGCTATACTGTGACCTGCCACGAGGCCGCAGGACAGGGCGGCTCGTCTGCCATCACGGGCGGGATGACCCTGCTCTTCCCCAATCCTGCCCCTGGAGGTGGACCTCTCGCCCTCAACAGTGCAGCCCCCCGCTGTGCTGAACCCCAGCCCCGCTCCCGGACCCAACTCGACCGAGCCGCTCAACGAGCTGCGCAAGAAGAAATACGCCAAGGCCTGGCAAAAAGCCCACCCCCTCCCTGCTGATTTAACTACACAACAGGACCGACACAGCCAAACTATGACTGACAGGAAGATTGCATCTTGGAGTTTGTTTGAAGTTATTGGTTCCAAACTCAACATTTTGGATACACACTTCAAATACATAACACTACCTGTTACAGGCTGAGGCTTTGCCACATTTTGAGACGCTGCGGCATCTGAAGTTGACACTATAAACTGTGGTTGTATCTGTCGGCGAGAGTGAATATCACAAAGGAATTTTGGTACGATTTCACCATAAAATCAGAAGACAAATCCAAATTGAAGGAGATTTTGCATAAAAAGGGAGGCATGGGTTTTTTTTTTTTTTTTTGCATTTGCAAGATTACACATTAATATAATGCCGTTGCCGCCACTGAATAAAAAAATAAAACAAGGTCATTTCAAATTCTGCAATTCGCAATTCTGATTTTTTTCTTAGAATTGTTTGATATAAACTCGCAATTCTGACTTTATAACACGCGATTTTGACTTGCACTTGCGTGTTATAAAGCGATTGCAAGATAACTACTGCACGATTATGACAAAAATCTTAATTGTCGATTATTCCCTTGAAATAGCAATTGCGATTATTAATTACGATTATCAAAATTTACATTGAATGATGTTTATACCATTGTTTGATGCGACTGCATGCCATATTTTTATATGAAATAAACAACTGAAACACTGCAATTCAAATAGAAACTAAGACAGACAGACAGACAGACAGACAGACAGACAGACAGACAGACAGAGAGACAGACAGACAGACAGACATATAGATACATATAATGATGGAACTATAGATATAACAATCGAACAAGTAGAACATCGGACAGACAGATAGACAGATTTATGACTTCCTCCAAACACAAGCACATAAGTGTCTTAGTATAAAAACTATAATATTTCACTTGCAAAATCAAGAAGGGCAATGTTAAAAATTGCTCTGTTTATCAGATAAAGGGCCATTTTGATAATTTAGCATTTGACGTAATATTCCATTCTTTTCAGCATGACATCAATTTTATTTATCACACCATCACCACTGTAACACTTTACAAAAACGTCCCGTTAGTTAATGCATGAGCTAATATTAACTGACAACAAGCAATACATTTGTTACAATATTTATTATTAATCTTCATTAAGTTTAGTGACTAATCGTTAGTTCATGTCAGCTCAGGTGCATTATAAATAATATTAACTGATACAACTTTTGATTATAATAATATATGAGCTCATTTTGAACTTAACTAAGATAGATAACATGCTTTATAAGTGTTTTTCGTAGTTTTTTTTCAGATTAACTAATGCCACTCTTATTGTAAAGTGTTACCTGAAGCTGAATGGTTTTCATTTTGCATTTTCTTCAGGCTAATTATAATCTGGCTATGTTCTTGTGGGATTCATGCTCATAACACCTCGTGTCTCGAGTTACAGGTCGATTGTTTCAGGCTTTTCTGAGATGTGTTCTCGCACACGTTAAACACACAAGCTTGTTGTTTTCAGCAGTTAACGGTGTGCTGCAACCACAGCAACGTATGCTTAATGCACAGATTTAGCTTTGTTGTGAAAGCCTGAGAGTGTATTATCTGGGCAAAATGGCCGAATGCTGTGTGATGTTAATCTGTAAATTGGAGCAATGCGTTTAATCTGCTTCACTGTTTTCGTGAGGCAGACTGTATTACATGTTTCAGAAAACTGGCTGTGTTTACAGTGGTTTATTGAGGGAGCACTGACTGAATGAGCCGTGCCATTTGAATGCAGGGAGACGCTTTGTAATGTAACTTTAGGATAAACGTGTTTATATACAGTGGGTACGGAAAGTGTTCCGACCCCCTTAAATTTTTCACTCTTTTGTATATTGCAAGCCATTTGCTAAATCATTAAGTTCATTTTTTGTCCTCAGTCATGTACACACAGCACCCCGTTGACAGAAAAACACAGAATTGTTGAATTTTTTGCAGATTTATTAAAAAATAAATACTGAAATATCACATGGTCCTAAGTTTTCACACCCTTTGCTGTGACACTCATATATTTAACTCAGGGTGCTGTCCATTTCTTCTGATCATCCTTGAGATGATTCTACACCTTCATTTGAGTCCAGCTGTGTTTGATTCTACTGATTGGACTTGATTAGGAAAGCCACACACCTGACTATATAAGACCTTACAGCTAACAGTGCATGTCAGCGCAAATGAGAATCATGAGGTCAAAGGAACAGCCTGAAGAGCTCAGAGACAGAATTGTGGCAAGGCACAGATCTGGCCTAGGTTACAAAAAAAATTCTGCTGCACTTAAGGTTCCTAAGATCACAGTGACCTCCATAATCCTTAAATGGATGTTTGGGACGACCAGAACCCTTCCTATAGCTGGCCGTCCGGCCAAACTGAGCTATCGGGGGAGCCTTGGTGAGAGAGGTAAAGAAGAACCCAAAGATCACTTTGGCTGATCTCCAGAGATGCAGTCGGGAGATGGGCGAAAGTTGTAGAAAGTCAACCATCACTGCAGCCCTTCACCAGTCTGGGTTTTATGGCAGAGTGGCCCGACGAAAGCCTCTCAGTGCAAGACACATGAAAGCCCAAATGGAGTTTGACAGATGGGAGACATAGATTCTTTTGGGTCTGATAGACCAGATAAACGTTGCCTTAATTTCTACAGCGTATGTGTCTGAGACAACCAGCTCTGCTATCCCTTTGGTGCACGAGAGGGGGGGGGTATAGTCTCGTTCGCACAACATACACTACACATGGGTAGGTGTTCACATGCCACATCACGCTTTGTCGGGTTGTGTGTCTCAGCTGCACGGGACGGGCACGACTGGTTGCAATACAGGAACGTCTGTCAGAATCATGTGTAAGCGCTCCAAAGTTACCCAGAATACCGGACGAGATAACCGTCTCCAGGCTCGACTGCGCTCGAGCCTCTACGACTGCCCGAATGGTTTACCTTCCAACTAGACTAGCCCTAAGCACACAGCTAAAATAAGAAGGAGTGGCTTCACAACAACGCTGTGACTGTTCGTGAATGGCCCAGCCAGAGCCCTGACTAAAACCCAATTGACCATCTCTGGAGAGACCTAAAAATGGCTGTCCACCAACGTTTACCATCCAACCTGACAGAACTGGAGGATCTGCAAGAAGGAATGGCAGAGGATCCCCAAATCCAGGAGTGAAAAACTTGTTGCATCTTTCCCAAAAAGACTCATGGCTTTATTAGATCAAAAGGGTGCTTCTACTAAATACTGAGCAAAGGTCTGAATACTTAGGACCATGTGATATTTCAGTTTTCCTTTTTTAATAAATCTGCAAAATGTCACAATTCTGTGTTTTTTCTGTCAATATGAGGGTGCTGTGTGTACATTAATGAGGAAAAAAAATAACTGAAATGATTTTAGCAAATGGCTGCAAGAGTGAAAAATTTAAGGGGGTCTGAATACATTTCCTACCCACGTATATTATTTTCTATCTGAATGTGATGACTTTGTGATGAAAAGCCGATACTAAACGGAAGGAATTATTGTTGCAGTATTTGTCTAATAAACATGATGATGTGCATTGATGATAGATTTTTGTTTTGTTTTGTTTAGAAAATGTTAGTGCTGTGTAAAAGTGACCAGCATGAATACTAAGGATCTGTGGGCGGTCGAAAAGGCAAACCGTGTCTGTGATGTTCGGGTTGATAGATGTGGTCCCTGCTGGAAAAACAAATGAAAATAGTCAAGCCACACAGGTATTTCATTCAATGCATTTTATTTTTCATTTCTCTCTCTCTCTTCAACCTGGTTGAAAACCATAAATGAAATAATTTAGAAATTGCGATAGCACTTTAAGCATAATTTAGGGTATCTTACTGCAATTATTGACACAGTTTGTTTTGAATGACCCAACACTCTTCAGGATGACATTTATGAGTGATGAACAGCTGAAATATTAGAAAAAAGCCTGTAACAGAGAGAGAGAGAGAGAGAGAGGAGAGAGTGATGTTCGTCCAATAGAGGGTCGTGTTGTGACAAAGCTGTGTAATGGGAAAGGGTTGCCAGGTTTTCACAACAAAACCCTCCCAATTGCTACTCAAAACTGGCACAATGGCATTTCGAGGGGGGCTCCCCGTTCAGGGGGGTAAAGTACCCGTTTCTGGCGGGGTCCCCCTGGTAAACTTCCTACTCCAGGGGCTAAATATCACGTTATCGGGGTCGCCTTTCAACCCGCGCCAACAGTGATAAAGTAGCCCAATTCCAAGGAAAAACCGCAGACTTGGCAACACTGATATGGGCTTCACATACGCATGATATGGGCATATGCCAAGATGTGGGAACGACCTGCAAATGGAAAGATGAATCCATCAATTCAAATCTTGCTTCAATATGAAGAAATATGTTTCTATGCAAAAATATCTAGATGCTGTCTAATTAGCGTTTGGGTTCTGCAGTATGTGCAAGGATATACCGTGATTTCGTTATTGCTAAACTGTCAGTGTGGCTCTGAGATGCACCCTGTCATTGTTTCACTGAGTGTCTCTGTGTCCCGCTAGGGGTCTCGCGCACTCCTCTGTGACTGCACTGCATCGCTCGCGCGGATAAATGGCACCTCATTAATCAAATGTGCATGAGTGCGCTCAGGTTGCCATGGCAATAATTATCAGAGCTGCCTAATCAACTTTCTCAATTGCTTAATGATATACGACCCTGTGAACTCCCCTCTGTTTCTTCCCTCTCTATAATTCAGGCTGGGATTTTTTTCTCTCTCTTAATTTTTTTCTTCTTCTTTCCATTCTCGCTGTTAACACGTGACCACCATCTTATGAGCACAAAACAGAACAGATTGCAAGTAACTGGTGTTAAAGTGGACTTTCTGTGTACCTTACCGCTGCGACAACAGGTGGGGAAATACAGCTAAAAAGATGAAATGTAGGCTGTACAGCTGTACTGTTAGATTACAGATTGTTATAGAGAAATCCGAAGGGTGGATTTAAAGGAGCCATTAACTATTATTATTATTATTTTTTTGTACTGTTCTCTGAGGTCCACTTTTATTGTTATCAAGATTTTTACATCAAAACATCATAAAAGTAACCGGCTATTTTCTCTCCTGAATAGGCGTGGAGGATTGTAGACTCGGAAGTAAACGCCCACTGCTGTGATTGGCTAAGAGTTGTGTATGTTTGAAAGCCTTCATAGATCGACGCTGCTGTGATTTAGGTCAAAAACACATAAATATCCAGTACAGTTACTCACACATGTGTGACGGGGTATTACTGTCGGATCCAGTAGCATCGTCTTTTAGTTTCAATCTTTCTGAAAAACCAGTGTTGAATTGTGCCTTGTTTGTAAACGATTCCTCGGTAAAATGAAGTGAACAAAGGACCAAAGTGCTTCACCTCTTTCCTAACATTGGGACCAGAAGGAAGGTGATGCAAAGACTGTGTTTTCCCACAACTTAGAACTGTACAGAGTCCTGTTGTCTTCGGAGCATCTTTATCATTTGATTTCTGTGTAGACCTGCGTTCGTCTTCTCCGTTATTTCACACTACAGCATGAATGGTAGGGCGGAAACTAAACGTGTCAGCGCTGTAGGAATCGGTTAGGCGGGACAATGTGCAGCACTGTAGAATCGGTGTAGGCGGGTACTAAACGTGCAGCGCTGTAGAATCGGTGGGCGGGGCTAAACGTGCAGCGCGGTAGAATCGGTGGGCGGGCTACACGTGCGCGCTGTAGAACGGTGGGCGTGGCTAAACGTGCTGCAGCGCTGTTAGAAGCGGTAGGCGGGACTAACGGTGCAGCACTGTAGCGGTAGGCGGGACCTAAACGTTGCAGCGCTTGTAGAATCGGTAGGCGGGGCTAAACGTGCAGCGCTGTAGAATCGGTAGGCGGGGCTAAACAGGCAGCGATGTAGAATCGGTTGGCGGAGCTAAACAGGCAGCGATGTAGAATCGGTGGGTGGGGCTAAACATGCAGTGTTGTAGAATCGGTGGGTGGGGCTAAACGTGCAGCGCTGTAGAATCGGTAGGCGGGGCTAAACGTGCAGCGGTGTAGAAGACGTGGGCGGAGCTAAACATGCAGCACTGTAGAATCGGTAGGCGGGGCTAAACAGGCAGCGATGTAGGATCGGTGGAGGACGTAAAAGGACGTGTGAGGCATAGAGATATATACGTAGATTCCTCATTAGCGACTGTTTCTATGGGCCACTATACGTAAGCCGTCCGCCATATTCAAAGGGACAACTTGACATCATTCACCATAACAGTAACATAAGTTACCTATGTTTCAAAACTTGTAATACTGAGTTAATACATTTAAAAACACAAACCAACACATTCTCACCTGTGAAAGGTTATCCCTGTTCTGAAACTTACAGGATGTTTTTATAGTGCAATGACCTCTTATCTGTCAAAAGATAGAGGGATTTTTGATTTCTCAGTTCATGACACTTTTAAAGGCCTTTTTTTTTTGTCACTACATAAAAAGCATGTTATACTTGTCTAAAGCGTCATTTTTAAGAGTTCAATAATATTGGTTGGGTTGCTCAATGAATAGCTACAGCCTACATATAGACTTCAATGTTAGGTTGAGTTTTAAAATATGTGATTGAAGTATTACCCTTTGAGATTTTTTTAGTTAATATCAAATCATTTAGTTTAGCAACACATATATGTTTACGATCCTATGATTTGGTTAAGCTAATGGTACATGACATGCAGGTAAAGAAATACCTCTTTTTAGCAAAGATATTAATATTATATATATATAATATATTTTTTTTTTTTATAATTTTACGTTTTTAATGATACATTTTGCACTTTAAATTATTAGCAGTAGCGTGTTAGGAACCTACACCACTGAAAAAAATGAACATAGCAGGTCTTTGAAATTACAAAAATGAAACATGTATGAACAACACAATTAATTTATATTTCTGTTGTGAACATGCTTGAATCAAGTAGATTTCAATTGTTCATATTGAGTGTTGTATGTACACATTTCTCACACGTTGATTGAAACTGATTGAATCTAAAACTGAAATCAATCTAATTGAGTTTTGACACAACCGGGGCACTCCGGAGCAGATGGTGGCGGTATTGCATCATTGAGAGGGATGAAAAAACTGCCGTAAAAGGAGAAATTGAATCGAGTTTTTGACTGCCGATATCTTGGAAAGCAGGGTGGCCGATATAAAGACGATATAATTTTATTTATTTTAATTGATATTTAAGAAATTTTAAATTGAATCATTTGAAAATGGATTAAAAATAATTATTTAAATAAACATACTTTAGAAGACAAAGCATTTTAAACAAATAAAAAAATATTTAATAAAAAAAAAACACTGTAAACACTGTAACCAACAGGGCACTCAGTATTCTGGGAAGTTGTGTGCATGTATTTTTTTTTCAAATAAAGCCAAGGTAACACTCATTTTATATACAGTGGAAATGACATGAATATGGCAGTGGGCATATGCATAAAGCGCAGAATAATTTGAAATCACGAGTTTAAAGTAAGTCGATCGCGCATCTCCAGTGAAGCTGAACTCTCCTACTGTCAGCATTCAATTCACACGGACCGAAAGTCACACAGTGAACACGCGATCATGCAGGTCACATGCACACTTTACAAGATCTCAACTAGATTCGACTAAGTCTGCAACGTTTGTGAAATTAAATGTTCATTAGTAATTCAAAGATTTGTTTAAATGATATAATAGAGTATTCAAGGATTCAAAAGCTTTATGTCATAGCCCAGTGAGGGAAAAAAGTTCCCTGAGCAGGAAATTTCTACTTGCTGTACAATGATGTAAACGACTAGAGGACCAAACTATACCACACATACATACATACTTGTAAGAACCATAATAATAAGAAACTATGCTGCAGTTCGTAGGAATAGACTATGAAAAAATAGAAATATAGACTATGTGTATCTATATATGCGAGTATGGAGTAGAAATATAGAATGTGAAAATAGAATATAGACTATGTATATGGTATCTACATATGTGAATGTACAGTATTAACTTATGTGCAAAATAAACAATAGTGCAGTAACATGTGCAAGTACATGATAACAATAGCAGCTGTAACAGATGTGCAAATTGAGATGAGGCTACATGAGTAATATTAACAAATATACAATGGTAGTAATAACAGCGATAACATTACAAATGTTCAAATGATATTAAACAATTTTGGTCCAACTGTTCTCTGAGATAGATATGTCCACTAGCTAGCTACCGGTTTAAGAGTCTAATAGCTGAGGGGAAGAAGGAGTTCCTTAATCTGGAAGTCCTGCAATTTACACTCCTGTACCTCCGTCCTGAGGGTAGGAGCGTGAACAGTCTGTGTTGGGGGTGGGTAGGGTCTTTAATGATGGATGCAGCTCTTCTATGGACTCTGCGATGGTAAATGGCCTGCAGAGAGGGCAGTAGAGTCCTGATGATCTTCTCAGCAGTCTTCACCACTCTCTGCAAACGTTTGCGGTCCCTTACATTAGTGCTGCCATACCATGCAGTGATGCAGCTGGTCAAGAAGCTCTCAACTACACAGCTGTAGAAGTTGTTGAGGATCCTAGGTGACATGCCAAATTTCCTCAGCCTCCTCAGGAAGTACAGCCGCTGTTGTGCCTTCTTAACCAGCTGGGTGGTGTTGAGTGTCCAGGTGAGGTCCTCGCTGATGTGGACCCCCAGGTATTTAAAGCTGCTCACCCTCTCCACTTCAAGCTCTCGGATAAACAGTGGCTTGTGAGTTTTCCTCTTTTTCCTCAAGTCCACCATCATCTCCTTTGTCTTGTCCGTGTTGAGGGTGAGGTTGTTGTCCACACACCATGCCACAAGACTAGCCACCTCCCTCCTGTAGGCCGCTTCATCTCCACCAGTGATCCGTCCTATCACTGCGGTGTCATCAGCAAACTTCAGTATTATGTTGTCCTGTGGATGGCAACACAGTCATGTGTGAACAGTGGTCGAGGATGGGACTGAGATTTTTAATACAATACAAATGTGTATTTGCTGAATGCTGACGGCAAACGAAAAATTATTATAATGTTTGCCTTCCTATTACTAACAATATAAAAGCAATCATTATAAAACTTTTTGTATACATTTTAATTCCTTCGTTTAACAGTTCTATCTGATTATTAGAAATACTTCTATCCATATTAGACAGAACTGAACGACGACAGCGAACAAGAGGGAGAATGTGAACACTGTGTGTTGAGGCGCTGCCAATCTCAGCGCCGTCAAAAATAAAAGTCCCACCTCAAACGCGTCGGCCAAACAGGAAAACTTATCGGCCAATGCTATACTTGAAAAATGCCAAATATCGGCCGATATATCTGCCTTGGTGATATATTGGTCGACCACTAGTATCAATGTGTGCTCGGCAAGACCGTTTTGTGCTTGAGCGCCACCAAGTCGTGTTTTACTGTAACTTCAGCAGCTCCAGGCACGTGAACAAAAGCGGCAATCTCATCGGTCGGCCAGTTTTTAACGTGGCGCGTCAAACAAAAAAAACGAGCCCGAGGCGTTTTTTAAAAAAAATTACGCTTTTACGCCTCGCGTTTTGCGCATCGGTGTGCACACTCACATTGGCGCCCATTGTTTAGTCACGAGGCGTTAAACGTTGGTGATAATCGCGCGCGATATTAGTCCCGGTGTGAACAAGCATACGTTAGGTAATTTTTTTCTAGCTCAATTTCAATTAGATATATTTAGAGAGTGGCAAAACGCGGGCGATTTCGCTGCAGGTGGCGTAACATTAAGGCTTGTTCACACCGGGATGAATATCGCGCACAATTATTTCCAACGTTTAACGCCTCGTAGCTACATTTAATTAAAAAAATATGGTGAAAGTTTGTCAACTAAATTTGTTTATTTAAATGTAACTAAAATAAATTGATTGCGTTTTCATTGCACTATGACAAAACATTAAAAACAGTCTGTAATTTTTACTTTGTGAATTTGTATGTTGTCTTTCAATTATTGACTGATTATAAAAAATGTATTTTATCGGTCCATCTTTGCACACACACTCACGCTTTATATGGGTATTTTAATTTACTTTTGTATTGGTGTTAAAGCCCTAAATCTTTATTTTTGTGACTAAGTTATACATAATTCAAAATATACAGTTGTATTATACATTTTGTCATTCCAAATAAATCTTCAACGCCAGAAATAATTAAAAACAGTTGTTGTTTTTTTTGTGTGTGTTTTAGATTTTTCTCAGTAGGCCTTTGCTAATAGGACTTATTTCCATACATTTACCTACATTTGTTTGTTTTGTGCAGGGCATGAATGAAGCCTGCACACTCTAAAAAATGCTGGGTTGTTTCAACCCAATGATGGGTCAAATATGGACTAACCCAACCATTGGGTTAAATTTTGGTTACATTTTGTAAATTTCAATTTTTAACCCAAAAGTTGGGTTAGTATATATTTGACCCAAAGTTGGGTTGAAAACAACCCAGCATTTTTTAGAGTGCATCAATGAGGCAATTGAAGACACCACTGTTGGGATTTACCTTCGCAAACAGCATGCTTCTGATGAACCAGAGGATTTTGGTGTTGTCCTTGAAGGCATTAAAGGGATAGTTCACCCCAAATGTTATAATTCTGTGTTACTTACTAACCTCATGGCGTTCCAAACCTGTTAGGACTTTCGTGCATCTTCAGAAAACAACTGAGATATTTTTGATTTCCTCCATTATGGAGAGTACCACGACGCATGCGTGTGCTTTCCTCTGCTCGTAAACAAGGTGCAGTTTATGCATCTTCTACGTCACCAGCATTACACGCATGCCTTGTGGTACTCTCCATCGTGGAGGCAGAAGGTGACTCAGAGATGAAGAATTGTTGAATAAAGTCGTTATATTTTTTTCTTTTGTGCACAAAAAAAGACAGGTTCAGTCTTTTACTGATGTCCTCCGTGTCGGCGTGTGGGAATATTTCAGTTGCGTTGCTGTCTATGGATGGTCAGAAAGCTCTCGGATTTCATCAAAAAATGTCTTAATTTATGTTCCGAAAATAAACGAAGGTCTAGCAGGTTTGGAACGACATGAGGGTGAATAAATAATGACAGAATTTTCATTTCTGGGTGAACTATCCCTTTAAGATGCATGGTAAACCTTGGCAGTGAACTGTAACAAGCTCTTGCTCCATTTTAACTTGTTCACTTTGTGCCGTGTTTGGATTACTTGAATAAAACTGTTTTGTTTTTTCTTCAGAATGCACTTTGTTCTAATAGTTTACTATTTTGTATATGCACTTTTAAGTCTACTGTGACAGTTAATATTTTTACTAATGTCTTTGCTGTTCTTAATCGACACTGACAACAGTTAATAGTAGGTTTATAAATGTCTTGCTGTTCTTAATCCAATTTGACAATACATTGTATTTGCGTTTGAATCTGCTGCTGGTGCAGTATTTAAAGTGCTTTATTCTTCTGTGCAATTAATGGCAACTGTGCTCAGTCCTCCATTTGTAAATTTGTAAAGTTTGACAACTCAATACAACAAAATCTAAGTACCAACTCTTGCTTTTTTGCCTTTACTGTCAATGCCAGTATGCATTTGTAGAATTTAGATTTTGTATTCACACATTTGAACATGTCTACAGTACATGTAGAATTTAATAAAACAAGTTAGGTTTACACAACTCTGGTACCAGAGACATGATAAAATTGTGTTAGAGTTGCATAATACCTTTGATTAATATTAGCAGAAATTCCAGAAATTCCTTTAACAGCACACAGTGCATTTGTGTAATGACGATCAGTAATGACAAATAATATCTTGAATCAACACGATTATTTTAATAGTCTAACGTGAATGAAATATTTTGGTTTGGCAAGCAATAATCATTGAGAAAAAGAGGACAATTATGTCAGTTGAACACATTCTGATCATGTGGGACCGATGTACACATAAAAAAAAATTAGTTAATTCAAAGTACTTTTTTTTCAGTGCACAATTTCTATCGAAGGGGACAAATATTAATGAATTAAGTTAGATTTAAATTAAATTAAAGTTTAAAATTTGAAAATGTAATGTGACTTTTTATAACTATATCTCTAATATTACTATCCACCTTATTTTTCAGACTGATTAGCTGCTATCGGCTTGTTAAGTCACCATTTCTGGGCTCAAACATTCTTATCAAATGCCAAAACAAACAGTGCTAATACTCACAGTGTGCTTTAAATGTTACAGAAAAATCACGATCCCAATCTTTATCTCCATACCAAAATCTCAGATGGCCAGACAGTGATTCATCTTTTATGAATTGATCAATACTCGTGTAACAGGGTACCAACACCGTACCTTAGCTAAGCGTACTGTGGGCTATGAATAACGTGCTCTAAATACTGTTGAGTATAGTCTCAGCTGAGCAAGTAGAGGCTTGGTCGGGAACCATTTCCTAAATGTCCACGAGTTCCATAGATTAGGTAAGATGTAAAACCCCAAAAAGGTGATGCTTTCTTAGAGCAAGTCAAAAACAAAAACAAAAAAAAGCGTCTTTTTTTGATTTCATACTAGTTTGTACACACGGTGTTGTGTTACAAATGCCTGCTTACACAATGCCAACTTTTCCATGTAATTTTCTTATCATTGCTTTTTTTTACAGCTGAGGAAATACGAAACAATTATGGTGAATCATCCATCCAATAAAAGTTTGCATACTAAATATATGTGCGGGACTCTGTATATCTCTATTATATATAAATGCACCCACATCCCTGTATTTAGTTACCGATAATTTACATTATGTCGTGTATCTTTATATAGAGATATTAGACTCTTAATAGCCATGTATTATGTGCATATACTAAGTACATACTAGATACATACACACATTATCATTACACACAAACTTTTAATTTGGCTGCGTTGTACAGCCCAATATTTACGTGTAATAAAATGGAAAGACACGGGGGGGGGGGGGGGGGGGGGGGGCCATGAATATCTCCACCTGTTTTTTTCGTTTCCTCCTCAAACGCTAATAAAATATGAAGGTTCTGTGGCATCAGAATGTTTGAAAACTCCCGCCGTAGAGAACTGGCCCCACTTTACAGGGCCCCAGGCACAATGCCAACAACACTCAACAGTCTAAGGTGAGTAAAATCAGATACCATGCATGTTGTTTCTGGTTGACAGCTTGTTATACTTCTGAAACACTGTGATGACAAGCTGAACCTTTTAAATGTGCATTCACAGAGCTGCACGACTGCCGTCTAAATTACTGTCTGTGGTAATCCACAGTAATCCACACAGTTTAAAACAACCCTTTAATATTCTAAAGATCCTCTTATGATATCTCTGAGATCTTGAATCTCTATGAATCTTTGTAAATATATGTGTGAATGAGTGATGAGCGCCCGGGGCTGCAGGTGACCTCGCGTGACAGGTTGAGTGAAGGGGCCGGTGAGGGCCTGTCATCTCCTGTTCACTCACTCAGTGTCTGACGCAGCCAGGCAGAACTCTGCACAGCACCTGCTGACACTCCGCTGGCCCCGTGCCTTCATGTCATACACACCGCCGTCAGGATGCACTCGCGAGGTTACACACACACACACACCACTGCCAGCACGTCACACTCCATCTGTACGTTCTGCCGTGTCCCGCTCAGAGGATCTTCTCACAACACACTTATGAAGTCTCCAACAGTCTGTAATATTCGTTTGCATGTATTTTCCTGTCTTTGCTTTCCATAGCCAGAAACATACTCTTAAGTAAATATGCAGACGTGAATGCCTAGGGAGGGGATGCTAGAGTTACCTATTTTACACCTTTCTGGAGTTTTATCTTAGGTTTTGATGTCCTTAAGAATATACATTTGCGGTATAAGTACCAAAAACCATCTCAATAAATTTTTACAGCTCCTCTCTCAGGAGCACTGCTGAGAACAGGTCGATTTTGGCCAGACTAATTAATATTCATGAGCCTCTCTTATGATTGGCCCGTTGTTTTCTGAGTGACGCACGGCCAGCCCCCACATCGTAACAGGGTCATGGAAGTCGTCAGCCGCTGTGGATTGATTCTACAATAGGTCATAGAAACACCGGTAATGATGTCAACGGCTGAGGGACTGTCGTCCGCCTTAAATGTTGAGCCCGAACTCAGCCCAGAATCGTCGACGAGTGTACGACACCAACCCCTCCTCAAACGCGTCTTACATAGTGGATTCTTATTTTCAGATGGTTAATTGCATGCTTTTGTTTTTCAACCTCGAATGCTCAATAAACCTGACCAGCCGAGTGTTTGTGATCACGTGAACTTGAAGACACTTGTATAAATGCGGATGGGTGACATGAATGGAAATGTTTCCAGATTGGCGATGTAGTATTTGGTTTTCTGTTTTCGGTCTGTATTTTCCTGCGCTCAACTCGCCATCTACAGGAATCAACCCCTGTATTGCGTTTGAGGTCATTGTGATTAGCATAGACCTATAGTCTAAATAAATATTTGCACCGTTAACTATATTAGCCTTGTTACAAACTTTGTATCATGCTGTTTATGGTGGGTGCGTCACATCATACCTCCATGGAAATAGACAGACGTTGCGTGTGTCCACGGCGACCCATCACAGCACTACTGTGCGTGATATATTTCAGATCCAGCTGCCGCATTTCTTGACCTGTTTCGTGTTGTTTGTTGTTGCCACAATGCCTGCCGGTGATGTTGCTGGGGGTTTGGCTAAAGGATAGTGGACGTGGGCGTGCTCGGAGGTGACTGAAGGTGTGAGCGGGGTATGACGTCAACTTTTTACAGGAGTCGCCACGGTATGTCGTGAAATCAATGCTACTTTATGGAGGCTGTGTGCATTTGTCTGTGGATTGATTGTTTTGAAACTTATATGGTAGTTGCATAGCACTTAGACCTCAGTTATCATGAAAAAAACAGGTAATTTCAGTTTTGACAATATGGGACCGTTAAAGTCTAGCCATTAAACCCAACTTTAAAAGTATTTTTATTAAATCCTAAAATATACAGGGGAAAAATTTTTTTTCTAAAAATTCACCCTGCACTCCGTGTCTTTGAATAGCCCCCCTGTCCTGTGAAAAATCTGATTTGAGCAAAGACTTTTTTGTGTTCAGTGCTTTTCACAGGGAAAAAGCTATTCAGCAACGCGTTTCATGACATGTTAATATTGACCATGATTTACTATAATTTATTCCTACACCAAAGTTTTTTTTTGGGTGGCCATGTTGTACTAATTTGTTCCCTCCTTTTGTAAGTGATTTCTGTGTTAGCTGTGCTACACTGTTGACCTTTTTTCCCACTTTATTTCACAGAAATGTCGCTAATGTGACCGCATCTTAAGGCACACTTTAGTCAGTCAGTCACTTTAGCCTTGATCAGACTGCCAAATCTGTTTTTGTGCATATACGTTAGGAATATACATATACGACCATATTTAGCAATTGTGAACAGCAAAAAAAATCACATAAAATATGATTTCAGGCTACATTCAAATGTGGTTTGAAATACCATTCAGATCCCATTTCTGGAAATCTGTTTCTGTCTGACCGCTCTGATCAGATTTTGCTTGTCACTGTCTCACGCCAAGTAAAACGTAGACACCTCAAACATTGTTGGTAGAAAACATGCTGAACGAGTTTGCAGAAACAAGGTTGTGTTGTTGCGAAGTGCAAGTCAAGCAGAAAATTGCAATATATTGCTGGTCTACACACCTCTTTGAGTTTTGAGAGCGATGGAGAGACGGCAGCATGGAATAAAGTCACGCATTCCAGCTTAATACGCTTCTGCCGCTGCCTCATAGGACGCAATAATGTTGCCAACATGTTGCCAAGTTGTAAGACAACATCTGCATTGCAAACCAAATTTACATGTCAGTGGCCTAGTATAGTGAAACTGGTAATATCATGGCATCTTTTAGGGTCTGATATACCGTGTTGCCATTAATGACAACAAATATTAGGATCTATACAGCTGTATGGCGCAACTGACCAATCAGAACTGAGTGTTCTAGAGTACAATGTAGTAATGTGTGCAGCGGTGCTGAGAATGTGATGAATTTGTGATGTGTTAAGAATTGCATTTTAAAGGTGCGGTCACATTTAATGTTGCTAGGTGAATTCTTGGGCGAAATCTAATCATTTCGAATCCTTGCGATTGGGGATTTCTTGTGAGGGTTAACATTATCATTCCCTCATGCCCTTTGGTGATGCTTCCTTGGTCCTGGTCCCTTCCCACTGACCAGCCGAAGCTGCTTGCTTTGAAAATTGACTTCTGTGTGAGCTGTGCTTCATCACAACAGTATTCACAAAAGACAATGCCTGCAAAACTCTGGAGAAATTTCACTAATGCGAAAGAGATTTCAGACTGCAATGTGGAAAATCTATCCAACGTAGACCGTGTGCATGTATCTGCGTAGAGCATTACCCTTTCTCCCAGTTGTCTGCGATTTTCAGTACATCTCTTTCAGATTCCCATCTGAGCTTGCGAAGCCAGTAAACTAGGGAGGATTATCGTGGCGACACCCACTAAGGAGGAATGGTAGGGGACATGCACCTACATCCCGCTTGCTCCTTGAAGTCAGCCGAGGGCTTAGATTAATTAGCTCATGTTGGATTTTTTTGCACATTAAATCACTCTCTTAGGTAGTCAGATCCCCACAATTCCCTGTCTTATCATATCACTCCCTTAGTCCAAGTGCACTTCCAATCTATCCTCATTGACCTATAAGCGGGAGCCATAGCTCCAGGTGGTTTCCACATCTTAAGAACGTAAAAAAGAACTGGGACTCCTCGACTCCGCATCCAAGTTTTTTTTTTTAAAGAACAGCTGTATGAGTGTTTAAAGTAATCACAGATCCCTCTTTATTTTGACAGCTACTTTATACATTTAGAGATTTAGCAGTGCAGAGCTCCTGTCAAATTTCCTGCCAGGCTAAAAACAATGTAAAATAAAAATAACCAGATTTATACATGTATTTCTCTCTGTTTTTGTGCAGATTGCTGGATTCCTTGGAGTTCTTTGGTGTGTTAGTATTCTGTCCTGCCTCTTCGCTAATTACACAATGATCCCTATACAAGCAAACCCTCTAGCTCTCTATGGGTTCTTCTTCTTCTTCCTTATCAACCCTTTCAAAACGTGCTACTACAAATCTCGCTTCTGGCTACTCAAATTACTGGTAAGAGCCAGGAGAATTTCATAACACACAAGAGCATTTATCACACTTTTATGAGACATTAATATTTCATTTGAATGTCTTTGATTAAGTTCGTCATCTCCTCTTTTCTCCTGCTTTATTGTCCACCTTTTTCTTTTCATAGTTTCGAGTGGTCACAGCACCATTTCACAGAGTGGGGTTTGCTGATTTCTGGCTGGCTGACCAGCTCAACTCTCTAGTTGTGGTTCTGATGGACCTGGAGTACATGATCTGCTTCTACAGCATGGAATTGAACTGGTCCAAATCTGAGGGGGAGCTGTGGATTAAAGCGGGTATCCAGATGCACATTATTGTCTTTGCAGATTTAAAATGTTTTTTATGGGGCAGTTATTGATGACAGGTTTATGGGTTTTTTTCTTTCTTTTTTTTCCTTTAAAATCAGGTGGAGGGATATGTCACTCGTATTCATATGGAGTACGAGCTGTAATCCAGTGTTTGCCTGCCTGGTTCCGGTTTGTGCAGTGTCTGAGACGTTATCGGGACACAAAGCGTGCCTTCCCTCACCTAGCCAATGCTGGCAAATACTCCACTACCTTCTTTGTGGTCATCTTTTCTGCGCTCTATAAGACGCATGAAAGTAAGCACATGAGCTGTTACATTCTTTACCTGAACATCAGATGCTTTGGATACTGTTTGAAATTCTTTGTTTACCCAACATTACATTTTTTGTTTCCATTCAAAACAAGTCTAAAAGACATTCTTTGTCAGGTATAACGTGGTTGATGATGTTGTTTACTAAGTAAAAGCGGACCACACACCGAACCTTGAGGAACACCATGCAGCTAAGCTTACAGTCCTGTGTTTTCAATTATCTCTAATGTTCTCTTATGTCACTTCCTCTCTGTTATCATTAGCTCTTCCAGAAGGTCAGGTCTTCCTTTACCTGCTAATTGCCTGCAAGATCATTAACTCATGCTACACCTTATTGTGGGACCTGAAGATGGATTGGGGTCTTTTTGACCGTAATGCAGGGGAGAACACCCTCCTCAGAGAGGAGATTGTATATCCACAGAAAGTAAGAATACACACACTGTTGGTTTTCATGTTTTACCATTACAATATTTTTTTAAAGAATAGTCCACTTCACGGCATTTACGCTGTCATTGTGTTGATTTGTGTGCTCTCTTGGAACAGGCTTACTACTACTGTGCCATAATAGAAGATGTGATCTTACGCTTTGCATGGACCATTCCACTTTCTCTTGGGGTTGTGACTACATTCCCAAACATTTCTGATATTTTAGCAACTGTCCTTGCACCACTGGAGGTCTTCAGGTAAGCACATCAGCATATATCCATACATTCATACAACCATTTCTACCCACAACCTGTGGTGAAAGAATGGTTTTCCCAAACAATTATAATATGTTGAAAATGTACTCACACTTAAGCCACCCAAGATGTATGAGTTTGTTTCTTTGGCAGAAATTTGGAAAAATTTAGCATTACATCACTTGTCACCAGTGACTCCCCCTGCGTGCCGTTTTGAATGATGGACAGGTTTGTCATGTCATCTTGTTTTCTATTTTCGGCTTTACGACGTACGTTATGGACCATCAGAAACATGACTTATCTGTTCATTCACTGCTTTAATTTATCATGCACTCCATCCCCATCAATGTCTGCTCGAAGTAATTGCATATGAATTTTCAGCAGGACACAGTAAAGTAACCCATCCTTATAACCTGTTGTCTGTTTTAGGCGCTTTGTTTGGAACTTCTTCCGTCTGGAAAACGAGCATCTGAATAACTGTGGTGAGTTCAGAGCTGTGCGGGACATCTCGGTAGCGCCTCTAAATGCTGATGACCAGACGCTGCTGGAGCAGATGATGGACCAGGAGGATGGTGTCAGGAACAGACAGGGAAAGAAGAACTGGAAGAGAAGCTACAGCATGTCCTTGAGAAGACCACGCCTCTCCTCCCAGTACGCTCATCCTCACAGACACAAATCCAGACATAGAATACATAAGAATGAGATTTGTTCAATCTTGTTGAATCCCCCCATTTGTCGACAACAATATTCAACGGCCGACATGCCTAGTTTCTGTTACATTTACATTTCAGGAGTCCAGACGTTTTAGGAAATGGTTTTTAGGAATCCTAGTCTTTTTAACCAATGAATTCACCTGACTTTTCCAGTTACTTTTGATGTACTGGATAAGGGATTTTAAAAAATATTATTACTCCTTTCTATTTGATAAAAAGTTTTAGAGCTGACTGGAAAATGTATATTCCTTATAAAAATGCCTATGGAGTTTAAAGGTTTATTACTACATTTAAATTTGCATTTAGTCATTTAGCAGATGCCTTTATCCAAAGAGACTTACGAGGAGGAAATGGAAGCAATAAATCACAAATTAATCAAACTAGACTGAATTTGCGAATCAAGTTTTAAATTTGCTACTCATATAACATTGTACTCAAAGTGGAAGTGTTTGTTCAGTGGAAAACACTGGTAAAATGTTGAGGGGTGATTAAGATTTGATTTTATTACCAGGAGTTTTAGTTGTTTAGATCATTTACTGCTTGTTTTTGTCTCATTTAAATAATTTTAAGTTATCCAGAGTCCCCTTGAAGTTTGCAGAGGCCCCTTAATGGGCCCCAGCCCCGTTTGAGAACCACTGGTTTAAATACAAGCTCAAAAAGCTTATTATCCTTGCAGTTTCCTCTAGAAATGCTAATAAATATTAGTGGCACTAGCAAAGTCTTAGCTTTTTTTACAAAGACCTCAACAGTTCTAGTGGCATTTTCCATAGAGAGGGTAAAAAATAGGTCTTGAAACCACAAAAAAAAATTATTGCAAATTTATTTTTTGTTTTCTTTACAAAAAAACGGTCCACTTAACCATCCGAAAATTTGGGAATTTTTTTATTTTATTTCAATTTTGAAGTAATGAACATTTTCTGTTCAAAAAATGTAAATGGCTAACTTTAGAATGAGCGACAGGGTTACAGATTTAGCCATAAAAAATAGGTGTCAAGCAATTTCGGGTCAAATGTTGGTTTGTTGTTATTGATACAGTAAATGTGTATTTTGCTTAACTTGAGGAAAAAAAATGTCTGTCTTAAAACAACTTTGAAAATGAGGTTGAATTGTTGAGAAAATAATCACATTTTGGTGTGTTGACGTGCATGAGTTAAGGTAAAAGTTTTTTTATATTAAATTTAAACAAGATTTAATAGTTTAGTAGTTCTCTCTTTATTAAAAAGACCATTGTTAATCAAGGGTTTATGCCTTTAATAAAAAGTAACAGTACATCAGGGGCCCTGTTTGTGGAAAGTGCCCTGTAAGCCTCCAAGCGCCATCATACAAATGTCCTCATGAGATTTCATTGAGTTTGATGAAACTCAACCATTTCTTTTCTTTTTTTATTTTCAGGTCGAAGGTCCGAGACACCAAAGTCCTGATAGAGGACACCGATGACGACACCTGACCCTTGCGTCCACAGTGGCTTGAGAAATTGTTTTTTACAGGACCATAGACCTCAGTGAGCCTCGACTTCAAAAGCTATCCAATCAATCCATCACAAAGCTGCCTGACTACACACACACATATTTCACACCGAGACCTCACTGATTCACACACGCAACAGGAGCAGCCACTTCTTAGTTACTGTACTGTTTATGATTCCTTCGTTACTGCCTTGAACATTTTTGTGAAGATCCAGTATGTGGAAGAAACAAAAATTGAATTCAATGGACGGTGTATATATACGTCAGTTCACAAACCGCTTGATGGGACCATGCTCATATAAACTATGGACACATCATCGCAGCAGTTGTGATCAATCAATCGGTTTAGATACTGTGTCTTTAAAGACTTTTATGATGAGGGTATGAAAACATTCATGTAGCAGACATATGGACTGGTTTACCCTCATTCATGAAAAATAATTTTTTTCTTCAATGCACATTGTTATTTATGTGAAGGAGAGATGCCTTGAACGTTGCTTTAAAGGAAATCTTTTAAATATAGTAAGGATTTACCTTGGACCTTTACCCAGGACCTCTGCATGCTTTTGACCGACCCTCAGGTGGCTCTGAAGAAAAAATAATGATTTGATTAATATTTGTTGAAATACTTTGCCAGTTGGTTTAAACACAAACCACCAATGGTAGTTACCTGCTCTAAAATGCCAAATGAGAGTGTCTGCTTATGTTTGTTTCACATGTCTTAAAGTCAATCCGGGTTGAAGAGGTGCTGCATTGTAGACCCAGAGAGAAAAACGCCCTTAGTTTTAGAAGTGTCAGGCTCATGTTAAGAGCAAGCCAAATAGCAGAAGCATTCCTTGAGAACTTCTCCTTAGCTGTCATTTTGCTTCCTACATATGATCATCCTGAAACCCCATTTTGTTGTATCTTAAAGCTTGTTAAACACACACAAATCTTATTCAGCAATCACATTCCACTGAAGTAGCATTCCATGTCTGCGGTCTTGTTTTTATATTGAATTTTCAGCCAGTGTCTTCCAGTTTGACTAATTCTTAGACCACCTGAGGGTCTTCAGAGGTTCTGGGAGAAACGACACCTCCCTTTTTTCAGCTAAATCTTTGGCTGACACACGAGCACAATGAGTTTCTGTGTGAATCATTCGTAAAACTTGTTGCATAAGTCATCACATTCAATTCGGTGTGATAAATTATGTAAGGATGGGTTTCTGAACGATTATGCCCAGGTAGTTCTCATATGATGGTTTAATAATCCATTCCAATCAAAAATTTGTATTTGTACCTCTGAAAGCCTACCTGTCTGTGAATGAGATGGATGTAAGACAGGAGGTACTGCAGTCGCACATTCATGCAATACCCAAAAGACTCACCGGCTACACCTCTCATACTATGTCATGTACTACTGTCCCAAGTAAATGCTTGGACCAAAAATACAAAAAAAAAGGTTTCTCTGTTGAAGTTTTCTCATGGCATTTGTACTAATTTTTGATTGGCATTTAAGATTTATATTTCTGAAACAGAAAAATAGACAAAGCGGTACGCCGCAGCTTCACTGGAGACGCGCGATTGACAAACTTTAAACTCGTGATTTCAAACTATGCTGCTATACTGTAATAGAATTACAGAATCAAGAAGTCGTCATCTAAGTATAGTTGTCTGACCTCTCTTATCTGTCTGTACTAGGCTTTTATTCGTGCCACCGTGGCCACCCTGCTCTGGTAAGAGATCGGCCTCGCTTGTTCAAAAAAACCATAATGTCACCATTAGTTTGGTTACCTGATTCGTCAAATATCCTCTTTTGTGTTCCAGAAAAACAACAAATGAGGGTAAGTAAGTGACAATTTTTCATTTCTTGTTGACTATCCGAGCTACTATGTAATCTACCATTGGTTACAGTAAGACCTTACGTCACATCACGGCCGAGGGGTCCATTTTAATTACTATTTAAAGTACTTGAGTTGTAGTTCCCCTTGGTGTACCCCGAACTGTAACACCCCCTGAACCCTCATCCTAACCATACCTCACCTTACATGTAGTTTTCCGAAAATTCCCGTCGTTAGGTCATTTTGTTAGTCCCTATTTAAGGCCACCTAATATAAAGTGTGACCAAGATGTCTCTCCATTGAAAGTATATTCCACCAAAACTTTGAAGCTTCAAAAACTTCATGAAGAGATCATAAAACTAATCCATAATTAATCCAAGCCTTCTGAAAAGACATGTTCGCTTTACATGATAAACCGTTTTCATTTAAGCTTTTATGTATTAACTTTGATCAAATATAGTAAACGGTAGCTTAAACATGTCTGTTCTCACATGTAATTGTTTGAGTGTCAAGATCTTAAGCCTCAAAGCCTAAATTAAATCTGTTCATTCTTAACATTGCGTCGTTCAAGTATTTGATGATGTATATGAAGCAACAGCAATACGCGTGCCATAAACATTGATTCTCCTCAAATAATTTGCTAATCTCGTCTAGGTTGTTCGTTTGCAGTTATCGGGGGCCCGCGCACTGTGCCGGCACATGACATCCCACACAGTGGGGCACCCACAGGGTTAGATGGTGGCTGGCGTCACAGCTCAACAGAGCTTGTGGAATGAGTCCGCACGAGAAGTCATCATACCAATGGACGCTACAGTGGCAGAGGAGTTCCAAGAGCCAGTCTGCTCAGCCTCCCGTCCTCATAAGAGCAAATCATAAAACCGACCGGTGCTTTCAACCATCAGGATGCCAGCAGGGCCAAAATGGAATGCGCCGTGCTGCCGTCCTTACAAGCATTGCAAATAACTCTATGAGGTTTTTTGCGATGTCAAGTTACAGTACATCTATAATCCTGCATTAAGGACAAGAAAGAATTAAGTTAGTTTTATCCGCACAGTGAAGTGAAAGCGAAACGTGATTGTTCACATATAGACCCGACACTGTTTGCAGCTACGAGTAACGAAAGACACGCCAGGAATTAAGACAGCGAGATCTGATTTCCGAAGCTGTTCATTTGAGGTCCAGACCATGTAAGCGGGTTCTCCAGGTCAGAGCGCCAAGGTTGGAGAAGCGGCCATGGTGGCGCCGTCCCAATGTGCGAGATCGCAGCCCAGCTGACGTTCATGATGTTCACACCTCACTACCTCATCACGGAGTAAACCTGGGCAGCACCTGCGATAAGCAGAGAAACTGTCTTTTATCTTAAAGGTGTGGAAGGAGCAAAATTTCTGTGAAAAATCTGCAGGCCAAAAAAGGTCCATTGTTTTCACGTTCGAGGTAGTAGCGATTGTATGAACACAGCTCACAGATCCTTATCAACAAGCGGCTTGCTGTTTGAATAACTTTCCACAACCAATGGAGTCCTAATGAAATGCCTGTCCTGAAATTTAGTTAAGAAAGGTGAATGGTTTAAGTTCTAAACTCATGACTGTATTCTGTTAGTTTCATAAATTCTTGATAACCTATTACAAGAAATGTTTCAATTTCAATGAGTCAAAATGTCATGTTGTACCATGAAGTAAAAATAGTACGTATTTTAATAAACCTTAAATACATGGTATCGTACAACGTATAAAAAAAAATATATTAAAATGCTTTATCAGCCGCACCACATGACATTTTACAACCTGAGCTAATCTCACCTTGTCATAAAGATCAAATTATCTGATATTTTAAAGAGACTTTTTGACCTTAGAGTCCACTCTGATATTTTCTGTTTATGTGTTCATTTATGCATGATGGTTGCATCACGTGACTTTAATTTAGTGGAAAAAATTATAATATTAAAATGCTGCAAAGCCACATTGTAATTTAAAGAATAAAATAATTAATTATATAGATTATGCCAAACTAACCTTTTTTTTCATGACATCAGCACAGTTGCATCACCCTTTATTTGAGTTTTTTACGAGTTTATGCCCAGTCAAAAAATAAAATAAAAATTGTTCTGAAAATATGCTCATAAACAGGTATGTTAGAATTACAGTATGTATGAACTCCATTTTACTGTATTTTTTAATAAATAGATGGGACAAAAAGTGAGTATTTCACTTACTCTTTAAGATACTGTTGATATGCTGGGCATATACGCATTATTATAATGACAGCCTACACTAAAGAATACATAAAATCAACTTATTTATCGTAGATCCAATAATTCAATATAATCACCTCCTTAAATACAAATACATTTTTTATTAAATGGTGAAGAAAACAAGCAGCTCACCTGGATCTTTCCCAAAGCTCCAATGGCCACCTCCGGAGGCAGAATCACCGGCTTGGCATACGTCCCTCCAATCTAAACAAAAAACAACTGTTTTAATTCCCTTACGATGAGAGATCTGATCATCGCTAGACAGCAAATAGAAGCCCATTGAAAGCCTGCTGCTGTTTGAGTGCTTAGCTCATAAAAGAAGCTCTTGGACTCTCATATACCTTCAAAAATGACAGCATAATGATCATGAGGCCCAAAACAAGGTGATACAGCGTTCCAGACCAAATACAGCGTGTCATTTATGCACCACTAGTGGTGTTAAAAAAAAGAACTGCAATCTGTTCGAGCATCGAATGACGTTATGAAATGTTTTCAGAAACCCTTTTAGTCACAGTTATTGTTGCAATTCAATTTGGTGGCACTAGAGCTGTAAAAACTGCACACTTGGGAATCTGCATCCAAAGTCTAAAACCAGGCGGGTGGAGTCTCACCGAGCCGATGTTGGAGAGTGTGAAAGTTCCTCCAGTGAGGTCAGCGGTGCCCAGCTGTCCGGCTGAACCCAGAGCCTGCAGACGGTTGAGCTCCACAGCAATGTCAAAAACACTGAGGGCCTGAACGCTCTTCACATTGGGCACCAGGAGGCCCTGAGGAGTGTCCATCGCCAAGCCGATGTTATGAGACGCCTGACAACAATGAAAATGTTACTCTTGTTGGGCTGTTTAGGACTTTTAAGCAAACCGTGGCCTCAAAATGAAAGGCTGTGATGTGACTGAAGTGTTTTGGGGCTGGTCTTGCCTTGAATGTGACGTTCTGGCAGCCTTCATCCACAAAGGCATTGAGAGCAGGAAACTGCAAGAGCCCGAGTGACGTGGCCTGAACAAAACAGTAAAAATACAAGCTATAATTATAATCTGATCGTAAACACCTGGAGTTAAAGGAATAGTTCACCAAAAAAAAAAAACATGTCATCATACTCACCCTTAGGTCGGTCCAAACTGTCTGGAATTCTTATTTTGTTGAACGTTTAAAAAGAAGGAAAATTTTGAAGATGTCGGTCACTGCTCCCCATAACTCCCATGGATGTGAAAAAAAAAACATAGGGAAGGCAATGTTTTTCTTTCGGGTACAGAAACGTTGGTTAAACACATTCTGTCAAAAAGATTGCTTCAACGAAGAGAAACAAACTCCAAACATGTGGACAATGAGGGGGAACTTATCCTTGTTCTGAATATATATGAATATTATCTATATGATAGATTTTATTCGAAAACGGTTTGTTTTCAAAATCATTGTTTTTTTTTTATCCGCATTCCAATTAAATCCAATTCAAACTGCAGTGGGTGGTTGATAAAAATATACAAAATACAACAACCAATAAACAACAGAATATATAAAAATACAAAAACATGTTCTGTTCTCGCAAAGAAACATTATATATATATATATATGTGTGTGTGTGGGGGTGTGTATATAGTTAAGTTTGATTTAAATACAAAAAATGCATAATTTAAACCAATTTTAATTTCATTTTACTAATTTATTTTATTTAGATTTAAAAAGACGTTTTGAAGTATCTGATAGTGTGATGGTCCTTGAATGTTTAATGTGTCTGAATAGAAACAGGTGGCAGTGGTGGAAGGTAACAGGAGAGCACCTTGATAAAGAAAGGCATGTAGCTGAGTTTGACACCGCGAGACTCCGCCAGGTCCTTCAGCTCTGAGCGTAACCGCACTAGCTGCGTCAGGTCGACCTCCTCACAGTAACCGAAGTGAGGAATCTTCAGAGCAGCAGTCATGCTCTTCACCATGGCCTTCTGGAAACCTGCGTTCATGACCATATGGTAGAGACAGCCAATCAAGGATAATGTGAAGCACTGACAAATAAGTAAGTGTCACTTTATTTGGGTGGTTTTTTTTTTTTGTTTGTTGTTTTTTTTCTTTTTTTTTTCCCCAAAAAAAAACTTTTTTTTTTAAATTTCTAGAGTGAGATTGCGAAAAAAAGAAAAAAAAGTCACAGTTTCGAAATTTTATAGTCTGCGTCAGCCGATCAAGCAGCCTATCGGTGGCGCACGAAATAAGTGTCATTGCTTTTGTTAGCCTATCCAGTTGAACCCACTAGATGTGGCACTGCTACTTTGTTCATTCAATATATTGCGGAAAATGAGAGCATCAGTGTGGCGAATATGTTGTTTATGGCGAAACTGAAACCAAGTCGTTCACACAGAATGCATATTTATCATTTTCTAGAGGGACATCTATCAGCGTGCACTCGGTCTCGCACAAGAGAGAGGCATGTTTAGAATTAGCCATGTAAAATGAATGCAAGTTCAACTTTTAAAAAAAACATGTCTCAAGACTTTATGGCGGTTTTCCCCCCATCACACTGTATCTCATGTTTTTAAATGAAGAACGTACTCTACTCTTTGTGATGGTTTTCGGTCCTTTGTATTAAACTAAACATACATGCATGGTGCTGTTTTTTTTTTATTTTTAAAGCAACTTTATTAATTATATATGGTTTATAAATATTATTTTAAACATTATGCACTTTTTTTTTTCAAAGATAGTCATGTTATTTTATTACGCTTTGAAGAAACAAGAGGTAAGATGTGCATGAATTTTGCGGCTATTCGCCCTCGTGTGGCTCAGGGGAGAAGCCACAAGCTTTTTTTCCCCTAAATGCCTTTTAAATTCGAATTTTGATCATATTTAAGTCTCAAAACAGTCCAAATTTAGTTTGTCATATTGTTGACAGCCCTAGTCACTCATTTAAAAAGGGGATATCTTTTTAAAGTGAGTTAAAACAGCAGCACGGACGCATAAAACTATAACGTTTTAAGATTGCATTCAAATTCTTGTAAGAGTAGTGACCTCCACACCACAATTAGGACACATACAAACAGGAGAAACGAAACGACTGGAATCACTTTCAAAATTATTTTTCTTCCAGTTGATGAATGATAAAACATTGACAGCCAATCAGAATACACATGGCTTCCAAGAGTTTGAGTATTTGCAGACAAAACTGCAGCACACGATTATATAAACTGAGCATTATTTTGCTTTGCTGTGTACAACAACCCATGTACAACAACATAAACACTCACCGTTCAGAGGCTCTGTCCTGTCTTTCCAGGTGAAGACGGGTCTCGGGATCGCCGGAGGAGCCATGATGGGTGTCTTTTCTTTGGGTGGGGTATCTGCAGTGGGTGATGGGGTTTTCTGGACTTCATACGGGAGGATAGCTCCTGTCTGCTTGGCTAAGAAATTGATAATGTCTTCTTTCAAAATACGGCCGTCTTTTCCTGTCCCGACCACCTCACTTAGTTTAATCTAGTAGAGGACAGATTTAGAGATCAGAAATGACCAAGAACACGATAAAGCCACAATGACAGGGTGTTGTAGGTGGTTACAGCCTGATGCAATTCAAAATTACATTGTTCTCCATGGCCAGACGGCGCACCGCTGGTGTCGCCTGGGTTTTTTGGCCCTTGATTTCCTGATGTGATTGCTCATGGGATATTGCTGGAGTCTCTACCACATCTTCCTCTGGGGCGCCCTCTGCAGGACAACAGGCCAAACTATTTTTCTACACAATGACAGAACTGGAAGGACATTTCAAAGTCAGTATCAAGAAGACGATCCACAGCAGTGACTGACCCAGCGCTTTGTCCGTTTCGATGTCCACAAGAGGTGAACCAACATGTGCGATAGCATCTACGTCATAATACAGTTTACGGATGATGCCGTCATAACGGCTCGTGATGGTGACAGATGCTTTGTCGCTCTGGACTTCACAAATGCTGTCAAACTGTGAGACTCTGTCCCCTTCTTTGACATACCTGCACAAAGACAGAGAAGCAAAACAACAGCATACATTTTTTTGGAATATTTACTCGGTATATTATATGGGTCAATCAGTAAAATAAACCTTTACTACTATTTTCTGATTCCAATGCTAATTGACAAAAGTCCTCATATTTTGCACCTATAATGATTAAGCTGTAACACTATAACAAAACTGAAACTAGTTTATTTTTACGCGATGAAAATGCGAGGGCTGACAATGCTGGTGGTGTGTTTAAGTCGGCATGAAAGGAAAATTCACGTTATAAGTTATAGATCTTGTTATATAGACCTGTAAACAATTCATCCACACGTTTATTTATTTATTTTTAATGTACCTCTTTTTATGTTTAATCAAAAAGGTCATAACTGGACATATGCAGATGCTTAAACCCAACCCCACAAACTCACGTTCATCTGTTTTTATTATGTTTTAGTTATTTTAAACTAAACAAAAAAGAGAAATGTTGCTTTGCGTTAGCTGAAATAACTGGTCTGGTTTTAGTTAACCGTAGAAACCTGTCACAAAAATTGTCACAAATATCTGTGCACTTCCATTCATTCTGCTTAAAAAATATTAGAATATGTATGTAATATGTAGTGCGGTCAAACTGATTAATAGCATCCAAAATAATGTTTTGGTTTACATAATATAAGTCTGTGTTTTTTCCTGGTTGTTTTTTAATTTAGTTTGTTTCTTTTTTATATCTATACACACAATACATAACACGACATATGCATGTATATATTTAAGACAGATGTTATATATAAATATAATATAAACATAAGAATATAAAGATAATACACATGTAAAATATTTTCACATAGTGGGTATGGAATATAAATAATAAAGATTATACACAGTACACACACATTATGTAAACAAACTTTTTTTTTGGATGCGACTCGGGAATGTTGCAGCATATGAATATCAATGGGACATGAAAACTGCCTGCGTATCAACATTCTTCTTTGTTTTCATCAGAAGAAGAAAACAAAGACATAAGGCTAGCGTGCCCGAAATCAGTAATATGGAATCGAGATCCGATTCGAAAGAAGCGCCTGTCATGGTTACTTTCAGTGGAGCAGTTACTGTGATATCAGCGTTACATCTCAGCCAAAGCCAGAGGGGCTCGCGCCTGAAAACTCCAAATCGCTGCAGACAAGAAGCTGATTCACTTCAATTGCTTTCATTGATTCAACGTGATTAATAAACACACGACTACGGCAATATGCGGTTTATCTGAGTTCTTATTATAAATGTTTATTAAAATAAAGTATATTTATAACGCAATGCCTTTATCACTGCTTAAATAAAATGAAATATGTTGCGTGCCTTATTCTGTGTTAGAAGCCACATCATCTCACAGAAGGAATTATTTCAAACACTCGACTGACGTTATGAACGTGGCTTGGAGTCAAAAATATGTATTAAAGGTGGTTATTTTCAACTGCTTTCAGATGGAGCAGCATTTATTTTACAGAGCCGTAGTTCACTGAGAAGCTCTGCAAACAGCTGTCGTTATCGCGAACGATTTCAGAATCGCGCAATAAAATCAATTTTTTTGCGTAACTTGTCAGTGAACTACGGCTCTGTGTAGTAAATGCCGCTCAATCTGAAAGCACGTGATGATGGACTTCCTGTGATGACAGAACCGGCTTTTAAAGAAAACGCGCAGTGACAACCCGCAGTGATTAATGCGCAGCCGCTCATAAGTGGTACGTAAATATGTCAAAAAGTACACTCCGGTGGATACCCCTTAAAAAATCGTTTGCAGCAATTTGTACAAGACAAAGACATGAGTACACACTCTTACGGGCACTTCCATTCAGCCCTATCCAATGTCTGAGAAGTGTGAAGGCCTAGACCTGTCCAGAGGCACTGGAAAGTACAAAACAAATGTATGACATGCCAGCAGTCCAGTTATTAAGACAGCAATTACATAAACACAGAAAAATCAGGGGTACTAATGGCGTGTACAAGCCAAGATGCATGTGAAAATTTTCCGCTTGGCACACAACCATGCTGCATATGAAGCACCTCCAGTGGATGAAAGCGAGGGGTCCGTGGAGAGGTAAATAAAAGGGGTCGGTCCAAGAGCCTGGAGCTGGGGACACTGCGGGAGGCGAGGGAATACCAAAAACCGAGCTGTGATGCCACAGCAAGACACATTTCAAAATCTCGCTCATTTCCAATACGGCTTGAACTAATAATAACCAAGGTTTAAACAGAGACAGTGAAAAATTATCTATACAAGACACAGAAATTTTTTGAAATTGCCTGAAATTCATGCACTAGGGCGTTTTGTTTGGAATAGTGAGCATAACTTAGCGGATGTAACAGGGACTGGACTGAGCACCTCAAGCAGTTATATTATCCTAATAAAGTTGCATGTTCGCTAAAAAAGATTTGGAACAAAGGTAACGTCTGGACACCCATGCTATGTGATATCCTTTAAGATAGCGAACAATGGTTTATAAAATCACCAGACGTCTCAGTATTCCAGAGAACACCGCATGGTACACCGCCGCCATGTTGCAAGACTCTCGCAAAGAGATGATATCACGCAGTAGATCTCTGCGCTCCCTATCACATCGGGAACCCCGCGTATGAAATAAACAGTCACTGAGCCACATAACAACCGTTGTAATACAAACTAACATACTGTAATGCGCAAGCCCTTATTATTTAACAGAAATGTTTTGTTGGAGAAAAAATGAAGCATGCTTCTCTGTGTAATCGCGACGAAGTGATGTTTGAGTGATCATCCGCTTCTTTGGAATGCTATTTGGTTACGCTTGAGACGTAAATGCTCACGCTACCTGACCGCCAAGGGTCGGTATTCTGACGATTAAAAACGAGGTGGGCTATAAGTTAAAATCAATATATTTTTGTGCGGTATGACAATGTAACGGACCTAGATCTTCATGTTTTTTTATTATTGTTATTACGATATCAATGGAATTCTGTGCAGAAGGAAACCGGAAAGTCAATCAAATATGTTACCGACTCTGGATAAAAATACTTTAAAATAGAATGAATATAAAGGAACTTGACTGTGCGAGCTACTTGAACACTTACAATGCGACATTTTAAATCGTTGTACCGGGTTACAAACAGAGGTATAAAAGTGTGTACTCCTTTAAGTACAAGTGGCCTTTTAGTTCATTAGTATTATATTATTTGCAAGTACGTTTTTTTAAAATATACTTTTAAGATTTGAAGTGCTCTACAAGTGCACATTCAGTACAATAATAAAGCACAAGGGTTAACATCTTTTTTTTTTTTAATAACAGGAAATTCATGATGGAACCCACCTTGATTAGGATTTCTGGGTTTATGTCATGTTTGAAATAATTAAAAATGAATTGTTTTATACCAATTTGATATCATATAAATTGCAGTTGCTTCAGACATCGGTCTGGTTCCATTGCAAGGCTGAGGTCACGTGACCTCAGTCTTTGTCACTCACAGTTCAGCAGTCATTCCTCTGATGGTGAGATTAGCACAGCGGCCTTGACCCTGAACTTCTTTTCCACAAAACCTTTAAGCTGCTGCTTAATTGGCTGATTCAAATGAATGGGTTAAAGGGATAGTTCTCCCAAAAATGAAAATTCATAGTATGGGCTTACCCAGGGGCATCCAAAGAGTAGGTGGGGGGGAACTTTGTCGCAGTAGAAACACAGATGCGATGTTTACTTTAACCGTTGCAGTCTATCAGTTGTATTATGCATGGCAATGGTAACAATATCTATGTGAGTAAAAAAACATGCACAGACAAATCCAAATTAAATCCCTGCGGCTCGTGCCGGAACATTGATGTCCTAAGCACGAACGATTTTTCGTTTGTGAGAAACGACAGTCTAATCATTTTACCTCTAAATACACCACTAGTCCAACTGCGTTGAGCGCGCGCACGGGCATACGACGTGCGTGGAGGTGGTACGCGCTCTGGCGTGTTCGGTAATGGTGTGATATCCAGCCGAAGGCGCAATCGACCTATAATTAGGCGGAGTAGGCTCAGAAGGTGGTTATACATGGAAAGGCACCACTCCCGATGAAGTCGTGCGAGAGAAGTACTCTTTTGTTTAAGCCCCCCCCCGGGTGAACGACATCCGAGATAATGCGCAAGTAAGTAATTTGATATCGTCGTACCTACAATGTTTGTGCACGGTGTAAACAATGAGTGACGTATTCGCGCGAGAGATCACTTCCGGCGCTTTTGTAAACTACGCTAGAGCGCGTACACACCTTACGCACCGGATGCCTGCGTGCGCTCAAAGACAGTTACATAGTGGTGTATTAGAGGTAAAATTTTTTATAAATACTGTTCGGTTTCTGGCACGAAACGATCGTTTCGTGTCTTAGGACATCAAGGTGTCGTCACGAGCCGCAGGGTTTAAATTTGGATTTGTCTGTGCATGTTTTTTTAACTCATAGATTTTGTTACCATTGCCATGCATTATATGACTGATAGACTGCAACGGTTTGAGTTAAAAATCTTTTTTTGTGTTCTACTGAAGAAACAAAGTCACTACATCTTGGATGCACTGGGGGTAATTAGATAAACATCACCTTTCATTTGGTAGGAACTAGCCCTCACACCGACAAAGATGTATGAGGTATTTGACGGGTGAGATGAAGGCGGGCCGGTGATTGTTGTGCATGAGTAAAGGAGGAATTATCTCGATGCGTTGTTGTCGGGAGTTGCTTAGAAGATGTTTGACCCATACATTAAATACGCTCCTTGAGCATTTGTGCCAATGACATTTTGCCTTAATGGACAATAAAATTAGTGAACTAAAAATTGTAACATGATAGATCATCATGATTTGTATAATCAAGTAAAGCACCGATCTCGTTTTTTGGGTGTATATTTTACTAACATTCTAATTAGCAGTCTATGCAAATCTTATGATAAATACTTGTATGATTAGTATGTATAATAATGATTTTGCATCGTGTTTTAGTATAAGAATAATATGACACATTTTATTTAAAAAAATTATCTGACACATTATGTGGAAACAGTTGAGGCAGTTGGATATTCAGAAATAAATATTATAAACAAAAAAACAGTAACATGTAAGGGATAATGTACAGTGGTTACATCACAAAATAAACCACAGCTATTAAAAAAAGAACTCAGTTATTGGGTTTATTTTGCGATAATAATCAGGAAGACTATATTATCCTCAGCTAATTGCACTTATTATTAATTAATATATTTTAAATTATTTCATTATGTGAGAAGAAAAATACCACACTAAGAAAAACTGATGGAGGTATTAATATTAGTTATGTAATTACCTTTTTAAATTGTTAAATGAGCTTTTGTTCGGTTTTTCTGAAAATAGTTTGTAATTTTGTTGTGCTGTTCTTTGTATTTATATTTAGCTTTAATTGAATTAAATTCAGTTTTAGGTTTAGTAAGTTCAACATTTTTCTAACTTTTTTGAATTTCAAGTTTTTTAAGTTTACAGTTTTGCCATCTAATATTTATATTATGCACTTCAGCTTATTTCAAGTAAACAATAATCAGGAAATAATTTGTAATCGTTTAAACTTGAGAAATGCATGGGGCAAGGTCAAATATGCAGTTAGCAGTCATGATACAGAAATATTTGTGTGATGCTTCGTGATGACAAGCAGAATAATGGCATCCATTCAGCCATTCCATAAATTACAGAGCCATGGTATTCCTCTCTCGACACGCTGTACCTGCCAAAGAATGCCATGCAAGCAGCATTATAGATTTCTGCTGCTTTTTTCTTCCATCATGTCCGGTGGGAAGAGCTCCTGCTCCAGCGTTTCCAATATCACAGGTGGCTGATAGCTTTCGTAACGAGTGTGGGTGGACCCTTGCCGTATTGAGAAACCCTGTTCCATGGACTCTGGCTCTGCGATGTCCCTCGTCTCAGGTGCACCTTAGCGATGCCTAAGCAGCTTTCTGACCGGGAATATCCGAGTGCGCAGTGCTAAAAATCCACGCCACGTAGTTATTGTAATCAGAGATGTAGCCTGAGAACCAATGCAGTTCACCGAGGTCGTATCGTAGAAAAAGTCTTTAATATTTTATGTGATCACAGGCCTCTATAAGCAAATTTCAGTCCCCGGCAAGTTCAGCCAAAACATGATTAATTTAGTGTTTATCCCCGACATCCTCTAAAAGAACAAAACCCCCTCGGCCAGACGTGCAGAGCTCAGTTTGAGATGAAATCTCTAACTCTACATCATAATACAGGCCTGGGGAGGAATCTTTGTCTGGGCCACATTTTCTTATTTGGATATCTGAGAAAGAGGAAGACTGGGCTTCTTTGAACTGGGTTTTATACCGCTGTGAAGTGGTCAATATAGACTGAGCAAAATATTACTGCTTACAAGAAAGCAGAAGAATTTACATTTGCTTTTATTTTTTGTTTTGGTAAAATGATCCAGTAAAGTAAGATCAGTGGTGGTTTTATCTGCCATATGCAGACGTGACCTCATCGCTTTTAAAACATAAGATACTGAAATTATAACCAAAATCTTGTGTTTATATACCTTAAAGAGGTTGGTTCACCAATACTATAACAAAAGTGACGTGATATGTGGCCAATTATGGTTACCCATACTAGGAATTAGTGATCTGCATTTACCAAAGTGCACACACACAGCAGTGAACACACATCCA
>JADLZN010009550.1:0-182925 GCA_018155175.1 Sinocyclocheilus anophthalmus | reverse complement strand
TATATTAACTCTTCATCTGTATACGTTTGTGCATGTAGGTCCAGAAACTCCAGGCCATCCTGAAACCGATGATGCTGCGTCGTCTTAAGGAAGACGTGGAGAAGAAGTTGGCTCCTAAAGAGGAAACCATCATTGAAGTGGAGCTCACCAACATCCAGAAGAAATACTACCGCGCCATCCTGGAAAAGAACTTCTCATTCCTGGCTAAGGGAGCTGGCCAAGCCAACGTCCCAAACCTGCTCAACACCATGATGGAACTGCGGAAATGCTGCAACCATCCCTACCTCATCAAAGGTACAACCATTTAAACCCCAGCTGCTGCGAAAACCAACAAGCCTACATTAGGCAAGGTCCTAAGAAGTCTGGCGCTTTCTCTTCTCTTCTAGGGGCTGAGGAGAAGATCTTAGAGGACTTCAAGGTGTACAGTCCCGCAGCAGTAGATTTTCACCTGCAGGCTATGATTCAGTCAGCAGGTAAACTCGTTCTCATTGACAAGCTGCTCCCCAAGATGAAGGCCGGTGGACACAAAGTGCTCATCTTTTCTCAGATGGTGCGCTGCCTGGACATCCTGGAAGACTACCTCATCCAGAGAAGGTGAGAATCGAAAACAGCGACATCCTAAATGTGTATTTCATTGCTGTGATTGGCTCTCGCCATGTTCCTGCCGAGTTCATGGGGTTTAACTGCAAAATGTGACGTCCCGCTCTACTATATTTGTTTTAGATACATTACAGTGTATATATGCCGTGTTAACAAGCAATCTAATCTGCTTTTTTGGCAGAAGTTCAATGCCACATTTTGTGTTCGCGTGTTCCTTATCTCTCTGGCCCTTTATACAGAGCTCTCTGCTGTTGAACCCCTTTGCATCACCGATATCACATGACCGTTTTATGCATTAGCTAGAATTAGTTTCTTTCCTAAGAAAAAAATTAAGTCTCATTCATTTTTCTCTTGCCTCAGCTTATAATAATAATAATAATAATTCATTAAATTTATATAGTGCTTTTCTAGGCACTCAAAGCGCTTTACACAGAAGGGGGGAATCTCCTCAACCACCACCAGTGTGCAGCATCCACCTGGATGATGTGACGGCAGCCATATTGCGCCAGAACGCCCACCACACACCAGCTTATTGGTGGAGAGGAGACAGAGTGATGAAGCTAATTAGCAGATATGGGGATGGTTAGGAGGCCGTGATGGTCAGAGGCCAACGGGCGAATCTGGCCAGGATGCCGAGGTCACACCTATACTCTTTTTCAAAGAACATCCTGGGATTTTTAATGACTGCAAAGAGTCAGGACCTCAGTTTAACGTCTCATCCAAAAGACGGTGCTTTTTGACAGTATAGTGTCCCCGTCACTATAATGGGGTGTTAGGACCCACACAGACCACAGGGTGAGCACCCCCTGCTGGCCTCACTAACACCTCTTCCAGCAGCAACCTAGTTTTCCCAGGAGGTCTCCCATCCAGGTACTGACCAGGCTCTACCCTGCTTAGCTTCAGTGGGAAACCAGTCTTGGGCTACAGGGTGATACGGCTGAAAGTCTAGCAGGTGTACAGGTCCTGTTTGTGAAGTAAGTGCTGTGTATGTTGGCTGATGTAGTTAGGGTGCTGCAGGACACAGACACTCCAGGGATCTCACATCAGGCACACAGTCCCAGAGGCACAGCTCTGCCCTAAGTGGGTCAGAGAAAGCAGGAAGTAACATGAAAAAATATGTGACTAAAAAAGAGGAAGAGATAAAGGACATGAATGGAAAAAAAGAAAAGAAAAGTTAGGGAAAAGGTGATGGAAAGAGTTTTAGGAGTGAGCTAGGGACATACTAATGCAACATTGCTCTTGGGTAATCAACATTATTCAGCTTTACTTGCTTTACATGTAACCTGGAATATTCTTTTAACACATTTAGTTCATTAGGTAATGACAATAAAACAATGTATTGTAATGTCAATTTGTATAGATGAAACTGTTTTGATGGTAGAATATATGCATATACAGTACTACCATTCAGAAGTCAGTAAGATTTATTTATTTTCTTTTAAAGAAAGAAAGAAAGAAATCGAAACTTGAGCAAGGATGCATTAAATTGATCCAAAGTGGCAGTAAAGATATTTATGGTTATTTTACAAAAGATTTCGGTTTCAAATCAATGTGTCTTTATTTGAACCGTCTATTAAACAAAGAACCCTGAAAAAAAATCACAGTTTACACACACATATTAAGCAGTAATTTTTTTTTATATTGATGATAAGAAATGTTTAATGATATTTCACTAATGTACCATTTTTTTATTGTATTTTTGATCAAATGAATGCAGCTTTGTTGATCATAAGAGATTTCTTTTAAAAACATTAAAAAACCTGACCACAATCTGTTGACTAGTAGTAGTGTATGTATGATGTCTGTGCACTGACTGTGTGGAAGTGCTCGATAAAGTACATCGATCTGTCATTTCTAAGTCAAACTGACCTTTTTCAGATACCTCTATGAGCGGATAGACGGCCGTGTACGTGGGAACCTCCGTCAAGCAGCAATAGACCGTTTCAGTAAACCAGACTCCGATCGATTCGTCTTCCTGCTGTGTACTCGAGCAGGTGGGCTCGGTATTAACCTCACAGCTGCCGACACCTGTATCATCTTTGACTCTGACTGGAATCCTCAGAACGACCTGCAGGTACATATATACACACACACACACACAAACTTGATAGTCAAATTGTAGAGGTTCCTATTGGCTTATTTTCCTTTTTCTTGTATGCTCCACAGGCTCAGGCTCGCTGCCACCGGATTGGTCAGAATAAAGCAGTAAAAGTATATCGACTAATCACACGTAACTCATATGAGCGAGAGATGTTTGATAGAGCCAGTCTAAAGCTGGGATTGGATAAAGCGGTGCTTCAGAGCATGAGCGGACGAGACAGCAGTCTAGGAGGAGGAGGGGTAAGTCGTCAAATGTTACCTATGTACCAGGGTTTTTTTTCCTCCAGCCCTCATTACATTGTTGTTCTCTACATGGAGATTTGCATGGTGGTGTTGATTGATATGTTTTTTGTACTGGTGTAATTTATATTGTCTGGTTTCATTCACTGTCTCTCTCTCTCCGTCTTTTATAGCAGATGCAGCAGCAGCTCTCTAAGAAGGAGATTGAGGATCTTCTGCGGCGTGGAGCTTATGGTGCCATCATGGACGAGGAAGATGAGGGGGCTAAATTTTGTGAAGAGGACATTGACCAAATCCTGCAACGCAGAACCAAGACCATCACTATTGAATCTGAGGGTCGGGGCTCCACCTTTGCCAAGGTCAGCTTCTCTCTTTCATCTTTTATTTGTTGTATGTTTAAAAGTATTAATCATAATGTTTTCTTACAGTTTCTCTTATAAAAGCAATTTTCAGATAACATTCTTGTTAAGGTTGCAGATACATTGAAATAAAATCAAACAACGAAGGAGAATAACAAAAAGAAGCTTTAAGGGCTCCCTGTAGTTTGTAGTTGTAGTTTTGGAATAATATTTGAAAATTAAGGAATTAGCATGCAATATTAGTATTATAATTTTACAGTTGTGGAAATATTTTTTTAAAAACTGTTCACTTTGTTTACTGAAAAAGTTTTTTAAGCTCAAAAAAAAAATTATATATATATATACAGCAGGTACATTTTAGAGACAGATTTAACATGTTGTTTTCTCATTTGTTTTTGCTGTGTTCATAGGCCAGTTTTGTTGCTTCAGGGAACAGAACAGACATCTCTCTGGATGACCCCAACTTCTGGGACAAGTGGGCTAAGAAAGCAGAGATTGACATGGATACAGTCAATGGCAGAGTAAGTTATACACAGACTCTGCCATATCAAAGTTTAACAGTGTAGCAGAGAAGCCCACATCCTCCTACCTGACTCTCCAGTGCCAGGATTACTTTGAGAGCTGCCTAGACATCTGTTAATAAAAATTTAAAAAAATAATTAAGTTACAGAAAGCTCCTTTTGTCTGTCAGTGGCTGATGGGAAAACCCCCATAAATGAGATTTTGAGCAGAGAGGCATTGCTGTAAGAGATGACAGGATGCTGGTTAACATGATTGGTATTTAATGTAATGCACTCTCTGAAATAACTCAATCATTGTTTTTTGTGGGCGGCTCTTCTGTATTTTAGTTGTAAGTACTGCACTTGAGAGCAAAGAGGGATTGAAAGCAAACATCAGTTTTAGTGAATGCGGTTGGCCTTATTTAAATACATAGCACTGCTCTCAGTAAAGGTGGGTCAGTGGTTCTGTTTTAACTGTTGTTATTTGATGTGGTTTTGCTACAGAACAGTCTGGTGATCGACACCCCTCGTGTCAGGAAACAGACCCGACCGTTCAGCGCTACTAAGGATGAGCTGGCCGAGCTCTCTGAAGGGGAGAGTAGCGGGGATGACAAACCCAAACTCCGCCGGCCACATGACCGCCTCAACAGCTATGGCCGCACCGAGTGCTTCCGGGTGGAGAAAAATCTGTTGGTGTACGGGTGAGTGATGGCTAGTGCTCTACCGATATGGGTTTTGTTATATGCCATTACAATAACTATATATACACTACTGTTTAAAAGTTAGGGGTCTGTAAGTTTTTATTTGTGAAAGCTGTTTCTTGACAAATGGTTGTGACCGCTTAATATTTTTGTAGGAAACCGTGATCCATTTTTTTTTCCCAGGATCTTTGATAAATTTAAAGTTTTTAAAAGGACAACAGTTAGTTGAAAAGTAACATTTAAATGCTTTACTATCACTTTTGTCAATTTTTGTGTTTAAAAGTTTCATTGGGTTGGTATATAATATACATATAATACATACATAAACTTTATACCAGGGTCCTGTTTTACTAAACAGGGCAAATTAGCGCAAGAGCGTAATTCCAAAACAGTGCCGATGGGTGTGGAAATTTCTGTGGGTTATTTATTAACAATGCGCAAATTAAAGAACACCACCGCAACATCTCATTTACATATCGACCAAAGCAATATACCAAGCGCAGCACAAATTAGAGTAGTCGCAAATAAAGAAATAAATAAAGAAAGACACAGTACGTTGTGAAAAGCAAATAACATAATAACATGGCCTTGAAACGCTATTTCGTGTCTTCTGCATTCCAAATAAATTAGTGTGGGAAAAAAAATCATCTCCTTTCCACCACGCATCTCTTATCTCTGCGATGCCTCTCCTAGAACAAAATGCAGAGCATTTCAAGATTCACAAATAGTTGGACATGCCTTTTTTTGGGCGGTAAAATAATGGCGCAAATACAGTAATTGGAACGCACAAAATTAGTTTAAAAAAGCGTTGAGGGATCATTTGAATACTCCTACAGCCCAAATTTTGCGTCTGAAAGGGAAAACTCCTACAAATGCATATTCAATAATGTCAGGTGCAAAAATAACTGTCCACGCCTTTTCAGCGCTAATTCTTCACTGCGCTTCTTTAGTAAACCTGGGGGGGGGGGGAAAAACACAGTACTATGTAACGCCAAAAAGACGGTTTCGGGCTGGCGCAAGCGGTTAGTAAAAAACTGGCACCAAATATGCAAATATAGGAAGTAAGACTCTTCTCAGGCAGAGTTCTTGACACTGCAGATGAAATGATGGACCACTGAATGTGTTTCTGTGGTCATAGGTGGGGCCGCTGGAAGGATATCCTGGCTCACGGGCGCTTTAAGCGTCAGCTGAGCGAGCGTGACGTGGAGTGTATATGCAGAGCACTCCTGGCATACTGCCTCGTTCATTACCGTGGAGATGATAAAATCAAGAGCTTCATGTGGGATCTGATTGCTCCCACAGAGGACGGCAGGACCAAGGAACTTCAGAACCATTTGGGTATGAGGACTGAAATTCAGTTATCTTTTGCCTTTTGATTTAGTCAGGATTAATGTCTGTTTTAAAGCATGTGACATTATTTCGATTTTTTAAATGTGATTTGTGCAGGTTTGTCGACTCCAGTGCCACGAGGCAGAAAAGGAAAGAAGATGAAGACTCAGTCTAGCTCATTTGATATCCAGAAGGCAGAGTGGATACGAAAACACAACCCAGAACACATGTTGTCTGATGATGGGTACAAGAAACACCTGAAACACCACTGCAACAAGTGAGTATTGCATCCCAAACACAATAGACGCTATTGTTTGATACACCAAAAATTTGAGGTCGATAAAGTGGTGTTTTTGAAAGAGGCCTGTTAAGTCTACCAGTGTTGCATTTATTTGATCATAAATGCATTAAAAACAGTAATATGGTGAAATATTATCACTATTCAAGTAACTAAAGTTTCTATTTAATACTAAAATGTAAGTTATTCCTGTGATGGCAAAACTGAATAATCAGTAGTCATTACTTCAGTCTTCTGTGTCACATTGTGTCCTAACAAGAAACATCTAATGTGATGATTGGTTGCTCAACGAGATTAACTTTCTTACTATTATCTGTGTTGAAAACATACACATTTTTTCAGAATTCAAAAAAAGTCGTACTGACCCCAGACTGTATGTGCATGATCTGATGTAAAATACACCGTATGGCTGGTGTTAATGGGTGTCAACTTAACACATACACCACTGTGTAACGACAAAGTGACCAGAAGTCATTTGTTTGCTGTTTTTGTTAGCAACTGTTGGTAATGCAATGTAGGCATGTCCATAGTTTTGAAAAAGTTAAGACAAAATGTAGCCTTGGGAAAATGAGCAGTGATGTTCACGGTGATAGCACTTCTACCGATAGACATAAAGACTCTAAAGCTCACAGATCCGTCTCTGGTGAGATGCTGTTGTCAAGTGTTGGCAAGGCCGTATTAATACTGCTATGATCAATTTCTTTTAATTATGTAAAAAAAAATAAAAAATAGATGAACCAAGAAAATGCCTTTTTAGTGAGTTTGATTCATACATTTATAAGCATCCATCTTGTTATTATGCACTGCTGCTGTTTATATTCAGTACATCCCATTTATATCTGATTTTTGAAAAATGCAGCCTGTTGTGCGGCTCACCAATAACATTAAGCCGTAAAGCAGCAGTAACACCCACTTTCAACCACACAGCCACTCGGCTACATGTGAATGCCCCATGAGATGGATATCTGCCACTCTGGAGGAAGTGTGTGATGCAATGATAAAGGGGGAATCTCCCATTTTAGCCCCGTGATCTTTTTTGTGGTATGGCCCACTCTCACACACTTGTTTAGGGGTTTTTCTCTTAGGGAATGGAAGATGAGAGGTGCTTTCAGGTCACGCTCTTCAGTTCTTGACACTTACATTGTCAAACTCACAATCAAATCTAGCTGGCTGTTCCCACTCTTTGTCTGTTTGTTTGTCACAAACTCTTAACAGTTCTTGCATCAGAAAGCAGCATCATGTCATGCTATAAACCAGACGGTGTGATTGTGCTTTGATAAATGAACTGTTCTGGACCAGGACGTGTGTGTTGAGAGAGTTTATTACTGTAAGGCTGGCTGCGTCCAGGGCTCTCTGCCATTGGAGAAAGTTCCCTATTGTTTAGAAAGCGTCCTGTTTAACCCACACACATAAGCGATGACCCCCCCCCCCCCCCCCCCCCCATGGGACACAGCTGTCAGCTTAGTATGCGTCTGCATTTTTTCTCAGGGCTGAAATGCCACTAATGTTAGGGTGAAAGTGTGAGTTTAAGTATGAAAGACTGTAAATTATCTGTCATTTCACATGAAGATCATAACATGGACAGATGCGAAATAAGCTTGTAAGCAAAGTTCTTAAAGTCATGCTTTGCAGTCTACCTGAAATAAGTGTGTATTTATATATACAAACGTTAAAAAAAATTATTTTTTACTAACGGGGACCAAACCCTTTCTGTCTGTCCTCAGTCTCTCATTGCAGATCACACCATGATAAAGGATCTTTGTTCAGGGGCAAATGCTAGAGACAGAGTTGGGCTGAGCGTTGGCCAAGTCACTGTTGGGTCTTGTTTGTGTCTGATACCATAGCGACCACTGTCCTCTGACCCGCCAGCAGACGTTCTATGTTGGATGGTGGGAAGAAGTTGAAGGGGTGTAGGCACACACTCAAACAGAGTGGAAGTGGCACTCCCTTTTGAGTCAGTCACCTCGAAATGTATACGTGGGCTTCGGCATGTGTTCATTCTGGTATGTTACCATATAAGGGTATATAAATAAACTCGCTTGAATCAATAGTTACCAATTAATCCCTCTGGCAGGTTGTTTCCTGGACTGCAGTGATTTGGAAGTGGTTGTGCTCTGTGGCGTTACTCTAAATGAACACTGCCTACTCATATCTGTTTCATGCTTCTAGAATCTGGAACCGTGCCAGTAATAATTCGCTTTTCAATATAAAGCTCAACATCTGTTGGCATCACCTTCTCTAAAAGTGGAAATTGCTCTGTTAAAGAGCCATTTTGTTCCTTTGTGAGGCACAGAGTGAAAAATTAACACTTGCCAAGTGCCAAACAAATTCTCCAGTTGGCCAGTTACTAAAGCTTTTTTCTTCTCCACGTGGAATATTTTTCACATTAAAGCCCCATTCACACCGCCAGTAAAGTGATGCAATGGAGTTGTCGATTTCCAGCAACACAAGTGGCATTGACTATTGAATGAATGTAATCTGGAAAATACTACATTTGCCATGTTGTCATTGTCATGTGGCCATACCAGCATCAGTTGCATCACTTCACTGCCATTCACAAATCCTCTCCCGTGGCTTCATGGGATAGTAAAGTGTCCATCGTAGTAAGTCATCCAGGTACTTGTTTGCTTACTCTTTTATGAGTACTGTGAATTCAGACATACTACTTCTGTCACATACTGTTTATAGCCTACTATATAGTAGGGAAGTATGCCATTTCGGACGCAGCCAGCATGGAGGCGTGTCCACACAAACTAGAACTACTTAACTTTAATCAAATTGCGGATGTGAACTTTGGGAGTGGCCAAACCATAGGGGTGAGATGATCAGGGAGCTCATGTGACCCATCTAGGTATAGTTCACTTTAGACATTCTACAGCCTCTAAGTATCTTTGTTTATGCATGTCAACTAACTCTCATTAATTTTCAACTACATGTCAATTAGCTCTAATTAGGTATTAGATATTAAGCAGACAGCCTATTAATAGTCTAATGACTGGTAGTTGACATGTAGCTGCTAAATACTTGTAGTTAGTTAAGGGGGGGGGGGGGGGGGAATGGTTCAAAATTGGACTATCAAAAGAAAGTGTTACCACCATCCTGATTGCAGGATTGTCCTGACTGATTAGACACTGATCATTTTCACTGTTCTATATGATTTTTCTGTAAGCACATATACATTGATATAAAAAATGATGCATGGAAATGAAACTGTCGGCAGTCTCAGTGAGTTTAATTCATATTGATAGCTCTTGTTGATTATATGATGCAATAAGCAGTTAAGCACTGATGTAGTTCATATTAAAACAGTTTCCTCTGCATAGTGTTCATTATTACACACAAGAAAACGAATTAACTGTCAAACCTGAATGACATTTTGTAATGTTTGGCAGTGTTTGCAAATTTAAATTGTATTTTAATAGATTGTTCATCTGGTTAATGATTTATTGCAATAGCACTGCTGTAGTTTATAATATAATATACAACACTCTCCAACAGCAGAATTGTACTTCTTTAGCAACAAGAAAACAAATCCTAATCAAATTAGAAGATTTCTTAGATTTAGCATCAATATACTGTGATTGCATTTTTTAAAGATTTGTCCAGACTTGCAGTCTACCAATAACCTTAGAGCAACAGCACTATGAATGCCCATGAGCGTTTTGAAGTATATAGACAAGGGTTGGTGGTGTGAATGGGGCTTAAAGGGGTCATCGGATGCCCATTTTTCCACAAGTTGATATGATTCTTTTGAGTCTTAATGAAAAGTCTGTAACATAGTTGGGTTAAAATTTCTCAATGGCGTACTGTAAAAACACTTTTTTACCCTGTCAAAAAACAGCTCTTTTCAGATCAAGCCTTTTTTGTAGCATTTTCCTTTAAATGCAAATTAGCTCTGCTCTCCCCGCCCCTCTCTTCCAAGCCACTCTCAGAGAAACTGTTTACTTTAGCAGCATTCATCATGAAACTTGCTAATTAGCACATTATTAGGAAAAGCGATTTGAAAAGATTCATTAAAAAAAACCTTACACTCACTTCTTCTGTAGATGAGGCTGGATCATGAATGATTTGCACGAACATAAACGCATTTATGTAGATCATGGGCGCATTCCCTTCAGAAACAATGTAACCCACTGCGAGTTCAGCGGCTCAGATGTCAGGAGTAAATGAGGACTGCTAAGTTCATTATTACATCCAACAACAGAACACCTCAATCGCTTGTTAGGAGTCATTCTTGACTACAACTGCTCCGGTGGTGAAACAATGGCGGACTAATGACAGCTCACTCAGGGCGGGTCTAAGCTAAGACGCCAGTCCAGTCTGTGCTGAAACGCTACTGTAAATCAAACTATCGTGGGAGGGGCTGTCTGTGTGACGTCACACAGTCAGGCATCTGAGATCGGCTCGATTTGAGAAAGTGGAAAACATTTAACCAGATTAAAAAAAACCACTGGGTGGATTTATCATATAGGGTGGTTGTGTACACACACTGCAACACACAATTCAGTTCAGAAATTGTGCACGGAGCATTCGATGACCCGGTAAGCCTTAAAATGAAAAAATGAGTAAACAAAAATCATGATGCAATCCATGATTGTTATAAGTGACCCAACTGTGATAGGGATAAATAGGATAAACTTTGGTACAAAAAATAATGCAAAATGTAGTTTATATATTTATAGCTAATACTTTTTATCAATTTATCAATTAATTTGAGAAAGAAGTGTAAAGGACAAGCAGAGGTTTTAAGCACATTTAATGTATAAAATGTTCAGTTTCATTATAAAGGCTAGACTAGTCCCCCTAATGAAACATTGTGTGCTGCTATAGCAGACAACATTTTAAAAACAGATTATACAAATTAGTACTTTCTAAAACATGGCATGATTGATTTTGTCTTTGGATTAACAATATGTGGCTAAATATAGTGGCAAAAAAAACAAACAAAAATCAAGCTTCTCCTAAAACAAGCTTACAGATTGTATAAACCTGCAAATAGAAAGAAGAGTGCAGTTAGTTCATGTTTACATGTCATCTACTGTAAGTATAGGTAAAACTGATCATATTTATATGGTGAACTCACTTGTACAGTGACCTATTTGAATGTGTGGCTCTCAGTGCCGCCACGTCCAAAACCTGAGGAAAAAAGAAAGAGAATTACTTACATATGACAGTCATTGTGTTAGTCTTAAATAGAAAATATAGTATTACCATGTCCATTTGACCATATGGCATGAAATGTAACTTGCACAGGATGTGTTAGATTAGCAGGCTAACTGATTAGCTTGCTAACTGAAAACACAAAAAAATCTTGACACTGTCAAAAATATGTGAAGCATTGACGCATAATTCAATTATATAACAGAAAACTCTGTGGATAGCTGACAAGAAGATATTTGGATTAAATCAAGAAAGTTGAATAAATTCCCTGGATGAACCATTTAATAGTGGTCAAGTACTGTCCCACAGCAGTCCTCAGTCCATTTGTTTATGAGGTGAAGCACTAATCTATGCCATGTGATGCTCTAGTTGAACTATAACCCTACAGCACAGTAAAACAGAGCCATTGACGCATTGGAGAAACTTACCTTTGGGTCCAAAGAGTGCAGAGTAACATGGGTTGTTACAATAAGGCTTCCCCTCATGCTGTGAGGTGAAACACATTAGTCAGTGCAAAGTACATAATGGACTTGAACAGGGGCTATTATGCAAGACCTTCCTCAAGACGTATTACCCTGACAGACTAACCCCCTGAAGTGTTTATGTAAGGTAAAAATATGCCAAAAGTTAACTGGACTTCATTAAGCCTGCCTGGTAAATTAATCTGTGCTCTGTCCCAGTAAGAGGTTGGCAGGCCGTGTGTATTTCTGTGAGTGACTTACCTCTGCATGTGAGCCAGCCGACAGGGTCTTGTTGCATTTCTCACACTTCAGACAGGGTTTATGCCAGTCTTTGCCAAGTGACGTCACTCTCTCAGCTGAAGCATCAACGATAAACATTAATTCAAATATAAATGAAAACCACATACAAATTGGCCAACATGGATTGATTTATGCAGAATGGCAGTGCACATTATTCACAAAATTCCCTATTTATTGATTAATTTTTTATGTACTCCCCCTCAGGTGACGCCAGTTATTAGCCACTTCAATTCTTAGCCACATTTCAATATTTATAAAAAATTTAAAGGGACAGTTCACCCCAAAATGAAAATGTTATCCTTAATTACTCACAGCCATGTTGTTCAGAACATAACTTTTTTTTTTTCAGTTGAACACAATTGTTTTATTTATTTGTATTTAAAAAAATATTATATTATATTATGTCAAATATTATATCCCCCCTATATTTAATGTAAATGAAGTTCAATGAAGTCAATGAAGTTCAATGCTGTTTTGGACCCCATTGCTGTCATGTATGGACAAAATTGTTCAAAATATCTTCTTTTGCATTCTGAAGGAAGAAAGAAAGTAATGCAGGTTTGGAATGATAGGAAGGTGAGTAAATAATGACCAAATAAAAATTTTGGGGTGAACTATCACTTTAAATTTGTAATAAATATTCATAAATAATACATATTTTGGCTAAGAAATGGGATAGTGGGAAAAAGAGCCTAATTTAGCACATTTTACCAAGTTTAAATCCATTTAGCTACATTTGAAAGATTTCCTCCAAAAAAGTCAATGCAGAAAATGGCTAAAAAGAAACGTTTATATCCATCTGGGCCTGTTTATAACCTCATAGACAACTTGGAATCTAAAGGATCACTCATTAGCCTTTAAGTTGTTTTTATAAAGGAGTCAGAGGAATACAAAGTTAATCACACATGGGAAATTTAGCTGATTTGCAGCCATTATGTAGTTCGATTAAAGCCATGAGGAACTTTTAATGTCAACAAAGCTTAAGCTGAAGTCTCAAGTATGGCAGATTGCCTCTGCAGTCCAGCATGCTGCAAGTCTTGTCCGATCATTGTGTTCTCCACTCAGATAAAGTCATGACAGCGAGAACATGAGTGGGTGTGGATGCTGCATGCAGGACAATCCCAAAGGAATTCATTCCTCCCTTCCCTTATAAAAGGGCCATAATGAAGTCTTTATCTACAGTCCTCAGCAGAAAGATTTCTCCAAACAACCCTCATGATGAACATCATAAAAGAAGTGGGAAGGGAAGACAAAGTCATGCGTGCTCGGGCGTCTCCAGTAGGGGAGGTGCTTTTTACTAGGGAGGAATTGGGCAAGTGTCTACATCTCATGGACGCCAAAGACTGTCTGAAAGCATGACCACTCTAAAAGATGTCAGATTTATGACTCCGAGAGAAGATTCGTTTGAGCTTTTTGGCATGCAGAAACCAAAGGATGGACAAAGGGCAGATTAAAAGTTCCACCTGTGACGTAAATCTAAAAATGTGATGAGGTGTTAGCAAAGACCCCAGACACCAAGTAATGCCTCATCTTTTATCTAGTAAGCAGAGTGTTGAGGGTTAGCACATACACTACATTATTCCCATTGTTCTGGACTACTGCGAGCTGCTATAATTGCTTACAACAGCTGTAATAAGAGTCATACTCATCCCAGCTCAGGCAGTCAGTCATGTCACACTACGGTGGATGATACAGAAAGCTCTTTTGTTTAGTACTGGACTGTAAACACATGATCCAGACATGCTGGGAGAGTTGGATGCAGAGTCAATGGTCCATGTGAGAAAGAACATTTTGAAAGGCCAAACAAGGCAGAAAGGAATTCACTAGAATGGTTTGGGCTCTTGCAATTCTGCCAAGAAATTGTTTGGTCATCTGAGCCACACCTAAGACAGTAATTATTTAACTTCCCTCAGCCAACTACACAGAGGACCACTGATCTCTATCTCTCTCTCTCTCTCTCTCTCTTAATGGCCTTTATCAAAACAAAGTGTCCTTGACTAGGTGTAAAATCTACAACAGAGATTTGTAATCGCAGTTTATTTATTTTCTGCATAAGCTTTTGTTTTTCCCACACATAACATTGCAAAGAGCAAATAAAAAAGGAAAAAAATAAATGATATATATATATAATTTAAATATCTTATTATTATGTAATTTTATTTGAGCAGTTTTTGTTTGAGCATACTCAAACAGGGAAGGAAACACTGAATATTGAACCAATGGAGTAAGTTTGGGGGGGGACATCTGTTGACTGACAGTGAGAAGATTGGGGGGAGGGAAGTTTTTGGGGAAACATGTTTGAAACGGTCATATTTTTGCAGATCAGTTTGATTCAGATATAAATTACACACAGGTAATTTTAAATCTGTTGATACCACAAGTATGGTACTTAAAAACAAAACAAATCTATGTAAAAAAAGAACCACAAAATGAACGGACCTAAGGATGGCCATACCTTGAAATATGATATACTGTCACTTTTAGTAGTTATATAGATATATAATATATATATATATATATATATATACTATATATATATATATATATATATCTCTAATATTAATTATTAAAAAGACATTACAAATAAAAACTCCTCACTCACTTATTTGAGTTATGGCAAAGCCAGAAAATTGTCTAGTTGATTATGCATTATTAATCTCTATCTTATACTTCATTGTGGAATTTGGTTTCTCTTTGCCATCTATGAGGGGGCCTGCGGGGGTAGATTACTTCCATTCGAACATTAAATAAGACCAGCACCAGGCACACGAGGCAATTTTGCATGATGGAAAAGATACAGGTTTAGAGAAGCACTATAACAGCAAATGCAGAATGGGTCATAGTGTGAGATGCAGAATGAATTCTGTAAATAACAGATAAAACTTTCAGTCAAATGCTAATTATGAACTTTACATACTGAGAAGATATGATATTCAAAAATATTCAGTGCTATATCAGTCTGAGAGAAACTAACTCCAATGCTTGATGATAGAAACCTGCCAAAAACTGTCCGGCATGTTTATATTTGCAAAGAACATACAGTAAATTAGCAAAGAAGAAAAAAAGAGTAGTGGAATGGATGGTCAGTTAACTGAAAGGACAAAACCCAAGCCCAGACTTTCAGTAAAGAGAGAGTCTCAGAGATGTTTGTGCATGAGTTAAGATCTGCTCAGAAACTTAAGAAATGTACAGATATTAATTATTATTTTCCATACATACATTTAACAATTTCTCTGTAAATCTTTGCTTTCCTTAATGAATATGAGCCAAATAGTAAAGTAAAAAAGACACGTCTTATCTGGTTGCCTTCATGGTACTGAAAATATTGAAATAGTTTGGCTGAATATACAATGCAAATATAGGTTACTTTACAATGTAAAGCATTGACATTTTCATTTGCATTATTAGTCACTGCTGTACTGCCCCCGTATGCTATTTATGTTCTTATTGTTTCGTTTTTATATAATAATAATGTGAATTACAAATTTATCGGCTGAAATATATAATTTTTTTGTTTTTCCAAGCAAATAGCTTTAGTCTAACCACCCTACGCCCAACACTGCAATTCTCCATTAAGTCTAAAATTCTTTATGCAAACTTTTTTTTCTATATATTTGTGTTTTATTGCAGCAAAGGCTAGCCTGCACAAGTTGTGTTAGAGCTGTTTTGCAAACGTTTCAAGCAGAAATACGTTCACATGCATCAGTTGACAGCTCTCTTCCTGGTTATTCCCTCGTGCTGTTGCTTATTCGAACGAGTTTACATGATTTTAAACATCGAAGTATTTATAATAAGTTGTATAACAGCATAAGACTACATAAGTGTACTTTGACTTTCTTTTCGTATTTTTCCTATTTATTAAAAGTAGCATGCATGTAAATATGAGTATTTCACACGAGTCTTACCAAAGTAAACTTCCTTCTCGCACTTGGGGCATTTAGGCATGTTTGCGGCGATTTAGTTCCTCGCAGGAGAAAGTCCTGTTTGAATAAAGTAGAGATGGAGAGCAGCAACGGTCCACCTGCACACAGCCACGCCTTTGGTTTGAGCCCATGCATTCTGCAGCCTTATTTATAGTACTGTGGAAATAGTTTGCACACGAAGAGAGAGAGAGAGGAGAGAGCGGGATGAGAGAGAGAGAGAGAGAGAGAGCAATAGCGCAATAGCGCGCGTACACGAGAATGCGCTTTTCTTCATTATGTATGCTTATTTCCAGCGGTTTTTTCGCTCTGTATACTGTATTGATTTGGCTTTTAAATTTACAAACACTGGAGACTCATTGTTTGTGTGAATTATCAGGTTTGCACTGGATGCATGTTGCGTTCTGCTTGTTTGAAAGGGATGGAAATATGATCCTGTACTCGGTACAAACCTTCATTTCATTTCAGTGGGATTGTTTTTCAGGAGACCATGCTGACTCACTCAGATCAAATAGCCACATGATGACCTGGTGGCCATCTGATGTCCTCAAACAGTAAAGTGCCATGCCAAAACATGCTGGGTCATCAGGCTTGTGTTGGGCGTTGCAGTCAGCTCAGTCACTTTATTTATATAGCGCTTTTAACAATAAATATTGTGTCAAAGCAACTGAACAGCATTAATTGCAAAAGGACAATAGTAAACACTAATTTTTTCAGTTTAAAGGCAGTTCATCATTGAATTCACTGATGTCATCATCCAGCTCAGTTCAGTTTAAATAGTATATTTGCAATCATTTGCAATCAAGTCAAAGATATCACTGGAAATTAAGTGTCCCCAACTAAACAAGCCAAAGGCGACAGCGGCAAGGAAACAAAACTCCATCGGTGACAGAATGGAGTGCAAAAAAAAAACCTTGTCTCTGGAGAAAGGAACCAGGCTCATCGGGGGGCCTAGTTCTCTGACCAGACAAAAAACCAGCAGTTAAATTTCAGGCTGCAGCAAAAGTCACATTGTGCAGAGGACTCAAATGGCTCCTGTGGTCTTGTCCCAATGGCCGTCTAGGAGACAAGGTCTTTACAGGGGATCTGTAATGGAGGGTTTATCTAGTTGACATGGTCTCCGCTGACATTCAGGGTTGTAGAGGTTGTCTCTAGGTGCTGATCCACAATCTGGTCTGAATACGTACTGGATCCGGGTGACTGCAGTGACCATCAGATCTGGATACAGACTGGATCCGGGTGGCTACGGTGACCTGGACTAAGGGAAAAAGAGAGAAACAGACTAATATTAGCGTAGATGCCTTTTCTTCTAACGATGTAGCAAGTACATCTGGTGTTATGGGAAGTGTTCCCGGTTCGGTTGTCCTAATTAATGCAGCTTAAAAATCCTTTAATGGATTTGAATATTAGAAGCATATTAGTGTGTTATGTGTAAGCCAGGTTAAAGAGATGGGTCTTTAATCTAGATTTAAACTGCAAGAGTGTGTCTGCCTCCCGAACAATGTTAGGTAGGATATTCCAGAGTTTTGGGCGTTAAATAGGAAAAGGATCTGCCACCCACAATTTTGATATTCTAGGTATTATCAAAATGCCAGAGTTTTGAGAACGCAGCGAACGTGGATGACTATAATGTAACAAGCGATCGGTTTGAATACTGAGGTGCTAAACCATTCAGGGCTTTATAATTAATTAGCAAGATTTTAAAATGTATTCAATGTTCAATCGGGAGCCTGTGCAGAGTTAATAGAACCAGACAAATATGGTTGTACTTCCTGGTTATAGTAAGAACTCTAGCTGCTGCATTTTGGACCAGCTGGAGTTTGTTTATTAAGCGTGCAGACCAACCACCCAATAAAGCATTACAATAATCTAACCTTGAGGTCATAAAGGCATGGATTAACATTTCTGCATTTGACATTGAGAGATATATTTTAGATATATTTTTGAGATGTAAAATTAGTTTTTTTCCCTTCATACTCACAGAATATAGCAAGAGCAGTGAACCTGAACCCAAGCTGGTTTACTATTCACTCTTTCACGATTATGAATATGAATCTGGTGCATTGCATTGCATACCTAGAGAACTGTCTGTGAGTGACTATTTGTGTGCGGATGTTGTAAATGTCTCGGTCTTGACGATTAGTAAACAGCATCAGTATTTGACTTATCAAACATTTCCTGTGAGTATAGGTGTGTCTCAGCCCAACCCCTGGATTGATAAATGCACTATGGTAACTGCTCAACATGTTTTCAGCAGTGAAATACATCACTGATGTATGGATCTACACACACACACACAGATATTGATGTAATTTTATGGCCAGCAAGGTAATTTTTAATCACTGACATGACACAATTTTGTCTGGATCTAATAAGTGATACACACACACCACCTGTTTTTTGATCAACATGGTTTCAGTTTCTAATTTTTTTTCTTATATGATGCAATGCCATAATGATTCAAATGTCCTGATTTCATGAAGAATAGTCTCATTGAAAGGATTACATTTTTAAAAGAAAACCTTATTACAGTTTTTCCTTGATTGCTAACACATTTCTTGAAACTATGCCTAGTATTCTCAAAACAGTAAACACAAATCCACAACGTCTCACCCAATTCCCCAAACATCCTATTTTCAGGTCAAAATGAAGCTCTACACTCAAAACCATTCACTCTTGCTGAAAAACCAAACTTTTCCCTCAGACATCACACACACAAGCTTTCAAAAACACACACTACAACATAGTATTACACACTGGTGCAATAAATTCAAAACAATATATTCAAAACTGGTAAGTTACGTTGCTTGGGGTTCTCCCCCACAAACCTGGTAACATGATCACAAAAGCCCACAAACAAATGTATACTTGGCCATTTTATTAATGTACTACAGAAAACTGTTTAAAAAAAAAAAAAAAAAAAAAAAAAAGGGTTCCGCCTCAGCATCCCGTCTTCGTTCTGGGTCAGGCCAGAGAATCTCGTCCACATCACAGGCTATACTGGCCCTAGCCAGGCAGCGAGGGTAAAATCCTCTTGCATGCCTGATCCACCCCTGGCATGCATCTACTGAAATGTCTAGGCAGGCTTCTTCCATGGCCGTGAGCAATGTGAGCAAGGATATATAAGGTTCCGATACACTTTACACGCCTGCCGAAAAAAAAAAAAAAAACCTCTATCGGGTTAGAAAGGGAGCGTGGCATGAAGAGTTAGAATTATTGGTACAACCAGTCACGAACAGAGCAGCGCGATGGAAGCTGATGTTATCCCGAACAACAACGTAGTGAGGCTGCTCTGGCTGTGCTGATTCCCTGTGGTCCAGCTGGAACATATGCTCTCTTAGACCGTCAAGGAAAGCAAGGAGGAGCATAGTGTTATAGGGTCCTGGAATGGTATGACGGTGGAGTACCCCTCGTTGGCTGCACACATAGTGACATTCCCTCCACGCTGACCTGGGACATTTACAATAGCCCGATGGCCAACTATGTTCCTCCCCCTTCTCCTTCTTTTGGTCAGGTTGAAACCAGCCTCATCCACAAAGATAATTTCATGGGGAACAGGCCGGCCTTCAATCTCAAAGATTCTCTGCAAAACACACGAAACACAGTAGAGTAAATCACTACCCTGAAGCACAGTTCAAGAGGGCACAAATGGCAGCATAAACTGCTATACTGTGATGGTACACAATGCTTCATATGATATCAAAACTCATATCTGAACATTCCACTCGTTGGTCTTTCACTCTGTCAGAGTTTCGTTCGAAAGGGATGCGGTACGCCTGTTTCATCCGGAACTGGTGCTTTTGGAGGATACGATCAATTGTGGAGAGGCTGATGGCATTTATCCCTCGAAAATGATTATCCTCTATCACTCTCCTTTGAATCTCTCGCAGGCGGATTACATTATTGGCAATGACCATGTTTACAAGCTCCCTCTCTTGCTCCTCCGACAAAAGCCATAGCCTGCCTCCACCAGGTGGTCATCTCTGTGCCCTACAAAAATAGAAGCACTCATTACAGTAACTGTCACACATCCTTTTTACAGAAAAAAATGGAAACATACTGAAACTATCTCTATGCGAGGCAATTTGATGCATTTCTTTACTACAGTAGCATAGTGCAACAGTGTATACACTCTAAAGTTACTGTACAGAGCAGCCTTACTGCAAGTACACCTACCTGTTTTCCTCCCTGAAGGTTCTGATGATGGAGGCGACGGTGAAGCGACTCAAATTTGGCTGTACTCGTTGCCCAGCCTCCCTCATAGTCATACCATGGACAAGGACATGGTCAACTAGTGGCACGAATTTCATCTGAGACTACTTGTCTCCTTGCCTTATTCTCCCTCTCCTCCGGCACCACATCCGTCTCGAACTCTACCACGTACACGTCAACGGTCCACAGTCCACGTCCTCCGTACTCGTACCGGACTCGTCCACGTCCACGTCCACGTCCAAGTCAGTACTTCCCTCCTCCTCCTACGACATATCCTTCAGGTCTCTGTGGATCATTGTTTCCAAACGCTCAGTGGCAACGATTTGGGCCTCCCCCTTTTTTTTATCTATTTATGAAGGAAATTGATTGACGTGTGACTGTTTTAAATTGACCCGTAGGTTTCACTGGGTAATGTTTGCTAATGAGCTCAAGCCTCCCTGTGCTTACTTGATATGGTGAACAGATTGGAATGTAGTGCTTTCTAAATGACACTGGTTGTAGCAACTTGAGGGAAATGTATGGATTTGTGTGTAGAGTTTTGCAGTAAAAGTTCAACAAATCTGATTCATGTGTCGAAAAGGGGAATAGTGTTTATAGTTTAGGCAAATGGGTGTGCTTTTTGATAAATGGCGTTATGGGTTTTGAAATTTTAGTTCAAAAGCCTGGTTATAGTGTTTTAGCAATCGAGAAAAACTGTAATTAGACATAATATTTTATTGGTATTTCTTAGATTTAAAAAAAGTAATGAAGCAGTTTTTTTTCTATATTTATTATTTGAAAAAGTTTGTTTAGTCCGTGCGACCAACATGAAGAAATCCATAAAACAAGAAAATGATATTACTCTCATAAATTGTGTCAAGGTCAATAAGTAAACACACAACACACACAACACCCACACACACACACAAACACCACCACTATATATATATATATTATAATATATATATATATATATATTATTATATGAAACTAAGATTAAATTAATGAATATTCATTATTTTTAATTAATAAGATGTGATGAAAAACAGATGCATAGATTTTACAAATTTTTAAAATGTAAAAACAATACAGTCAACATACACATGAAAACAATGTGGTACCGAATGTTGCTGTACAGTGTATATGTTGTGCACTGACTATATATCTATATATATCTATATATATATATTATATATTATATATATATATTTATATAATACCTATATATATATAATATATATATTGTGTTGTAGGATGATTATGAAGGATTAATGCCACATGTGTTCTGCTGGACGCAACCCTATCTCTGTCCTTTGGTTTGGATTTATCTTGACAGCTCTACTCCACAAGCGGATCATGAGCAATCTCCAACATATCGTGCCACCATGTTTACCCAGTATGGACAGGCCACAGTTCGTCTCAGCGGGACTCCAACGGACAGCAAACAGTCACCCACTGTTTCATCTCTAGAAGGCCATTATAACGGCAGTCATGTCACTGGGATCTTCCCCATGTAGACACTGTGAGGTCACAGCAAGGATTTTCCAAATGATCTCATTTCTTCCCTTGTTGACAGCAGAATCCAGCCAAATCCGTGCTGAGAGAATTTTCCTTGCCAGTCGTTCCAGTTATATCATTGTCATGCTGACCATCACCAAAGCATTCTCTGATCTGAGCCCCGTGGTCCTCCTCCTCGTACTGTTTGTTTTTTAAACAAACATGAAAGGGTAAATCTTTAAAAGTTTGTAGAGTCGCCAACACCCTTAAAAATAAAGGTGCTTCTAAAAGGTTCTTCAAGCGATGCCATAGAAGAACCATTGTGGTTCCTAGAAGAACATTTCAGTGAACAGTTCTTAAAACAACCATCTCTGTCTACTTTTTGTAATCTTTTCTTTTGTGAAACGTAAAGGTTCTTCAGATGTTAAAGGTTCATTAATGAACCATTTAGACAAAAAGGTTCTTCTATGGCCTCGTGAAACACCTTTATTTTTAAGAGTGTGAGACCTGCATCCTCCCAATAATGCTTTTTTCCAGTGTGAAGCTACTTTAAACCTGTTGCATGTCAAGTTACAAACTCGTATTTTAAAATAGCTCAGCTACAGTCAAACTACTTCTGAGGACACCCAGATATGTGACATACTGTATGTCTCCAAGATGTTTTTCAAGAGCTCTTCATCTGGAAAACATCAGTTGTGTAAAAAACAATTTTACATTTTAAAGAAATTTTTTAAATGTCTTTTTAACATCTCATAGGAAAAGTCTTAGAGACAGATGAGCAAACGCTCAAAATATATACATCTTCCAGATGAAAACATGCACATAAAATAGAAGTCTCCGAGATTTATGTGTGCTATCAGTATACAAACTCAAAAACCAGCACAAATAGCTAATCACATTGAAGTTATTTAACATCTATAAGCTAAACATCTTTCTGGAATATTTGATTCTGAGTGGCGTCCATGGTGCCACTCATCCAGTTAGAAAGCATAGACTGTAAAAAAGTTGGACGACGCGTCTCCAAATCCTTCCACTGTAGAAAACTGAAGCCAAAATGTCCCAGGTATGGCTGCTGTCATCTTGCACAGATGGCGTAATTTAGAGGCCGCGGTTGCACAGTAAGTAGTGATCATGAGCTGGAGCCGCTGTATCAAAATCCCGCCCAAAATCCCGCAGATCCAATCGAGAAGCATGCAATCATTACACCATGCTACAACATTGTTTTAGCATTAAGTAACTAACTAAAAGCAAATGACTTTATTCAACAATTTCATTTCATCAAGCATTTCTCTGCTTGCAAACAAGGTGTCAGCAGCATCACACGCATGTGTCTACTCTCGTGAACACGCGTCGAAGACTGACATGGAAGAGAAGAAATGTTGAATAAAGTTGTTATTTTTGTTTTCTTTGCTCACAAAAAGTTTTCTCGTAGCTTCATAAAATTAAGGTGGAACCACTGATGTCACATGGAAACTATTTTAACGATGTCTTACTAACTTTCTGGGCCTTGAACGTTTCAGTTATGTTGCTGTCTATGCAGAGTCAGAAAGCTTTCGGATTTCATAAAAAATATCTTAATCTGTGTTCCAAAGATGACTCACGGTCTTACAGCTTTGGAACGACATGCGGGTGAGTAATTAATGACCGAATTTTCATTATTGGGGGAACTATCTCTTTAACTGTCCAAACAAACTGATTCACTTACATTAATCAGACTTTCCAAAGCTGCTTCTGTAAGAAATGACAGTTCAGGTAAGTGCGCTTAATTATTGCCTCCGTTCACTCGGCTGTACAGTTGCAGTGAAGAAGCGTTAGAACAGCACCACTCATTGAAAAAAAAAGTTGCTAACCCTAGAACTGGAAAAGCTACTGTACATTATTTTGTAAAGTGCTGAGCTACAGCCAGGCTCCTGAAAAATGTAGATATGTTTGTTGAGTTATTCTTTCGGTCAGTTACTCCGCAACACTGCATCTGTCAATGTACGTCTCTGCGGGAGAACTACTGTAATTTGTCTGGTAGCAGATATTTGGCATTAGCAAACTGCCGTTGCTCACAGATCATTACTCTAAAATGCCGCTCTTATAAATAAACTTGATTTCCTGTTGTTATTCTCTACAAAAGTACAGCATATTCGATTTTGTCATGATCGATCGTTTTGTAGTGTAGTCTAATAGGCTATTTGTGGGAGCCCATTGCTAGTGTGATAGATAAGGGTGTACAGAAATAAAAGGGAGGAGGAGTGAGTAGTGAAAATAAACACAGACGTCTGTGATTAGGAAAACAGGGTCTGTGGAATAACAATTTGTTGGACTGAACTCATCACTGCTGAAGATAGAGGGAAGACTGGGAGGCAAAGTGTTCTTTTTGTGAGCTGAGAACAGACAAAATGTTACAGTATGTCATTGAGTCAAAGCTGAGGAAGAAACACACTCAGAGTCTACCGACCTTAAGGGCAATCCTTTTATTAGCCCTTACTGTTACGTCACATGCACACATAACAATGATGATGTCAATCATCTCTGGAGGACATTGAGCATTGGGTGGGAGGAGATGTTGCTATGGTAACTCTGTTGAGGGTGAGTTTGTTCCCTTCTGATTGACAGCTGAAAGATGATTACCGTGTCACTGAACACACCTTAAAATTTTAATGCAAAATCTTGATGTTGAAAAATAAAATTCACAGACGTTACTACATTTTACGTCACCTGTCTATCTGCCATATGCCTTGTGCTTTATATATATATTTTTTACATTTGACCTTATTTGTATATTTGTATAGTTGTATTTTGTATTTAATCTGTATTTATGTTATCTGTATGCACCCAAGGTCTGAGAGTAACGCAATTTCAATTCTCTGTGTGTATGTCCTGTACATGTGGAAGAATTGACAATAAAGCAGACTTGAACTTGAACTTGAACTATTCATCAAAGGCTTACTGTACCAGCTGAAACGCCGTCTTATGTTCAGTACAACGCTTTCAACAGTTACATGTCAATACAGCGAAAAAATGTTTATCTTGGAAAAGTATCAAAAGGTGAGAGATGGTTCACACAGTCACAGGATTGTTTAGCCCATGTGTAAGTAAAATGGCATTCCTCTTTGAAATGTAACATGTTTGTGGTTGAGCCCTAAAGTATATGTTTATTTAAGAAATTGTGGGGAAAAAACTAGATTAAATTTGAACAAAACAAATATTCCAAATTTGCAGACATAAATGATAATCTCAAACTATCTTCATTTTTGTTGTGGCACAATACTGATAAGAATGCAACCTTATTTTATTAAGGTTATTATTTTATTCCTTATTTTATTCTCAAAAAGGAAAGGGGGTGAGAGTCAAAAAAAGTTGTTCCCTTAGGAACCGGCTGTTATTTATCATAGTTTACTTCCTGTGCCATGGTAACAAGAAATAAAACAGGATATGATGAGCTTGCTTGTGTTTGGAAGATTTTAACAGTGTTGCAAGCCTTTGCACTGGCAAGGCAATTGTATCATCCCATGTCAGCTGAGCTACAATACAAGCTAAACTCCTCTGTTTTCATTGCCAGACAAATATTTAAACATGGCATCAAGTTGGACAGCATAATGTATTTGTTTAGCCGACTGCCATTTGTTAACTAAATGGCAAGTAGATGCTTCATTTTGAACATATGCTGAAACAAGAGAAAACTGACACCCTTGGTAGAAAAAAAAGAGAAAGGAAGGAACTGCACATTTCCTTGCACTTCTTGTAATTACAGTAAGATAATCATTTATCACAATCAGTGCATGCTTTTGCTGTGCATAGTTGTGCAATAGTTTCACACATCCCTCTACTTACTACCACTAAAAGTTTATGGCACAGAGCTGTTCATGATTTGGCACCAGTTTGGCATTAAACTCCCATGTTTCACGCTGTGGTGTAATTGGTATTTTCCAAGGTTGCGGTTGTCTGCGCTGATGAGAATTTTTCCAGTATAATGGGCAAATGTTGAGAGAGCATGTCACATGAAGCTGAGAAGTGTGATATAATCACTGGCAGACAGACACCAGCTGGGTGAGAGGCGAGTCCTGCTGGCCTTCAGTAAGCATTAGTGCTCCACACAACGCTTGGGTGAATGTAACTGGGGCAGAACGTGTGCCTTTTGTGTCCCTTATCTACATATTATGTGAAGAAAAACGACATTGCAAGTGTTTTGCTTTCTCTGTGTTAACGTTTAAAATAATGAACAAAAATCCAATTTTATTTTATTGTTGTTTTTGTCTTTAAGGATGTTTTTGGCCTGTCTTTAGTTCTGTCTTTAGTGTATTTAGTTAGCCTATATGCACTATAACAAAACAGGATATATGGAAATAAAGGTTTTTCTTTTTATATGATTTGTTTTTAGATTTTAGCCTATCTATTAAAAAGATTACATACAGTTACATACACTGTAAAAAAAAATCTGCAGTTTTTACAAAATAATTTTGGCAGCTGCGGTTGCCAGAATAATTTTGTAAAAAATACAGAAAAACTGTAAACACATTTACGGCCAAAACTGTAAATTTTACAGTATAAAACTGTAATTTACAAACAAGAAAATTTGAAATTCAACAATGCACACTGGTATTAAAATCTGTTTTGTACCTTTAACATACTGACAACCACCATAATAATGCAGGTGGTAAAAGAGAAAGCCACATGAAGAATCAAAAAAAGCTCATCACAAGTAGCTTCGCCACAAGCAGAAGTATATACTAATATATAGAAGGTGCACAGAGTCATTCATGCAAACACAAAACACCATCATGGTAACACACATGATACTTAAATAATGCATTAAACTTTCATTAAACAACAGAAGATGTAACATAAAGCCCAAATATACATAACTAATAACAAAAACTATTAAAAAAACATGATTATTTAAACAAAATACTTTCAAATGTGGAGTATCATGCAGGGAATTCTGGGAATATCAGTTTACAGTTTTTGACTGTAAATTATACATTGATTTGTTATTTTTACTTCTAAAAACTGTCAAATTAACTTCATTTTACTGTAAAATTACATGTCTGGTTCGATATTGTACAGTTTTTCCCTGTATATAGCACGGGAACTTACTGTTAACCTATTAACAGTTTTTTACCAGTTGAGCTTTTACAATATTTTACAGTTAAAATTACACGTATATTTTACAGTGTAATTTTTTTACTAGTTGTGGTCACAGATTATGAGTCAACGTCAACCCAACCCAATTCCAACCAATTAAACCAATTTATGTTGCCGTTTCAAAGCGAGTCCCGCCTTCTGAATGTTTGCTGTAACAAACTCATCTATCAGGTGCATCAAAATGCTAAATAGGAACACAATAACGTTACAGCTCCTAATGTAGGTGTGCCGTTGTCGTCGTCTGTTTTGGAGTGATTGCAATGTATTTTAAATATAAAATTGTTCTGTCGATCAGCGTCATTTCTGGACAGACCATTTACCGCTTCATTACGAGTTTAAATGAAACGTGACACTGAATTTGCACGTATAATGATAACATCACATCTGGAGCTTACTAGCAAAATAGCTACAAAAGTAAAAGCAAAGGAGTTTGTATTTCAAAGGCAAAAAGCAAACACAGTAGAACATTTTTTAATGTTTCAAAAAAAGGACCTCGGATGGGTGTATATTTTAAACTCTGCAGATGATTACATTACTCTAACACTTCATTTCAGTTTCAACTATAGAAATGATCTTCTTTTCTGCTTAGTAGTGATAGTCTCTTTCACTTCCACTTGATTTGTGTATATAGTGCATATTTAAGGTAACAATGCAATTCATAATATCATATTGCTAATATTACTAATATGACAATATCTGCAGTGAATATTGATTAAAGGGGAAATCCTGCCCATACCCAGCTAGGGAAAAAATGATAAAAGCACTGATGTTACTGAAGTGGTATTTCTAGGAAACTGAATAGTTACTGAAAAAGTACTGCATAATAATAATTAATAACATAATCCATCATCATAGTAATCATCATCATCATCATCATCACCGCTATGATAATATCCTCAACAAATAAAAAAGAGATTAGATAAAGTTAATATGTGCATACAGAAGGCTCTCGGTCAAAAGTTTGGACACAATAATAGTTGTAATGTTTTATGAGGCTGTATTTATTTGATCAAAAATGCAGAAATAAAAACAGTAATATCCAGCAAGGATGCATTAACTGATTAAAAGTGATTAAGAAATTATATCGTGATAAAAGATTTCAATTGTTTTTGTTATTTTTTAAAACTTTTTAATCATCAAAAATCTAAAAAAAGCCTGCACAGGCTTAATAAAATAAATATTAAGCAGTTACAACTGTTTAACATGATAAATCAGCATATTAGAATAATTTCTGAAGGACCATGTGACACTGAAGACTGGAGTAACGGCTGATGAAAATTCAGCTTTGCATCACAGAAACAGATTATATTTTAAAGTATAGCGAAACAGAAAACCATTATTTTAAATTGTAATAAAATTTCACATTAGTAATCTATTCTTTTTCTATTGGTTTTCTTTTTATTTATTATAAAAAATAAGAAGAACTTTACCCTCTAACACTCTATCTATTCTATTTCTTTTCAGTCTACTTTATCTTTTTTATTTATCTATATATATATATATATATTAACAGATAGCTGGTTTTTAAAAATTTCAGAAAATCATGTGATGATGTAGGTATTCATTTGCAGTTAGGTTATTTTGTATTCAGCTAAAAAACAAACAATCAAACAGCTAACTAACAAAATAAAACCCATAAAACATGATACATAATAAAAAACCGATTTTTTTGAGTTTTTTAGTTTTTTGAGTATATATATACAGTGTGTACGGAAAGTTTTCAGACCCCCTTAAAATTTTCACTCTGTTATATTGCAGCCATTTGCTAAAATCATTTAAGTTATTTTTTTTCCTAATTAATGTACACACAGCACCCATATTGACAGAAAAACACATAATTCTTGACATTTTTGTAAATCTATTAAAAAAGAAAAACTGAAATATAAAATGGTCCTAAGTATTCAGACCCTTTTCTGTGACACTCATATAATTAACTCAGGTGCAGTCCATTTCTTCTTATCATCCTTGAGATGGTTCTACACCTTCATTGAGTCCAGCTGTGTTTGATTATACTATTGGACTTGATTAGGAAAGCCACACACCTGTCTATATAAGACCTTACAGCTCACAGTGCATGTCAGAGCAAATGAGAATCATGAGGTCAAAGGAAATGCCTGAAGACCTCAGAGACAGAATTGTGACAAGGCACAGATCTAGCCAAGGTTACAAAAAAAATTCTGCTACACTTAAGGTTCCTAAGAGCACAGTGACCTCCATAATCCATAAATGGAAGACGTTTTGGGACGACCAGAACCCTTCCTAGAAATGGCCGTCCAGCCAAACTGAGCAATCGGGGGAGAAGAGCCTTGGTGAGAGAGGTACAGAAGAACCCAAAGATCACTGTGGCTAAGCTCCAGAGATGCAGTCAGGAGATGGGAAAAAGTTGTAGAAAGTCAACCATCACTGCAGACCTCCACCAGTCGGGGCTTTATGGCAGATTGGCCCGACGGAAGCCTCTCCTCAGTGCAGGACACATGAAAGCCCGCATGGAGGACTCAAAGATGGTGAGAAATAAGATTATCTGATCTGATGAGAACAAGATAGAACTTTTAGGCCTTAATTCTAAGCGGTATGTGTGAAGAAAACCAGGCACTGCTCATCACACGCTACACCCCCCCCCTTATACTTACAGTCCAACAGTGAAGCATGGTTGGTGGCAGCAGCATGCGTGGGGGGTGTTTTTCAGACTCAGACAGGGACAGGACGACTGGTTGCATCGAGGGAAAGATGAATGCGGCCAAACACAGGGATATCCTGGACGAAAACCTACACCAGAGTGCTCAGGACCTCAGACTCGCCCGAAGGTTTACCTTCCAACAAGACAATGACACTAAGCACACAGCTAAAATAACGAAGGAGTGGCGTCACAACAACTCTGTGACTGTTCTTGAAAAGCCCAGCCAGAGCCCTGACTTAAACCAATTGAGCATCTCGGAGACCTAAAAATGGCTGTCCACCAACGTTTACCATCAATCCTGACAGAACTGGAGAGGATCTGCAGGAGGAATGGCAGAGGATCCCCAAAAAAAATCCAGGTGTGAAAAACTTGTTGAATCTTTCCCAAAAAGACTCATAGCTGTATGATAAAAGGGTGCTTCTACTAAATACTGAGTAAAGGGTCTGAATACTTATGTAAATGTGATATTTCAGTTTTTTCTTTTTTAATAAATCTGCAAAAAATGTCAACAATTCTGTGTTTTTCTGTCAATATGGGGTGCGGTTTGTACATTAATGAGGAAAAAAAAAATTAACTTAAATGATTTTAGCAAAGGGCTGCAATATAACAAATAGTGAAAAATTTAAGGGGGTCTGAATCCTTTCCGTACCCACTCGTAAAAAAAAACTTGCTACGTGTACTGCATTAGACTAACCGGGACTTGTCACAGCACTTAAATATTCTTACTCTTTTGTTGGTTTGATTGCTTCTATTGTCTTCATTTTTAAGTCACTTTGCTCCTTTGAAATCACTTTATTATGTTTTATTATGTTAAAATGTGAACACTGTGCTTTTGTATAAACAACTGATAATTTAAAAGTGGATTTCATTTTTTAAGGTCTAAAACTGAAATATACTTTAAAATATCCCCACTCAAAGTCAAATTATGCAAGTTGTTGAAAGTAAAAAAAAAAAATCATGATAACCTAAATAAATGATTCAAATGTTACATATCAAGCACAACTGAGTACTGGACTTGTTTTAAATATTCATTGCAATCTAAGTGAAGCATGAAATTTGAACTCTGAATAAACTTGATAAGACTACAAAATTATGTTAATCTTTTGAAACATCTATTTGTGAATTTGAGCTATTGCAATCATCAGACAAACCGTCAGCTCCCTAAAGTGCCCAGTTTCCATGCACACTTTTCCCGTTTCTGTTTTCACTCACTTGATAGTCTAGCAATAGGTAAATCAAAAGTAATCTGACTAACTTTACTTTGGCTCTAGTACTCTACAGCAGAGAAAATTACTCTCATATGCCAAAAAGCACTAAACTATCAAGCAAAAAGCCCTGTCTACTGAAGACAGAAATGTTACATGTTACAGGATTTCAGTGGCAGTTCAATAAGCCTCAGAGTGCATTTATTGCAGATTTCCCCTCCCCCACAAAAGGACCACAATCATCCACTCTACTGTGACACCGCCTTAACATTTATTCCTTGGCCATATAATCTACCATAAATCCATTGATACAAAATCAGACATAATATTTGGACAGACCACATATCCACATGGTTTCCATTATGAGGCCACCAAGCCACACATGGCATAGATCAGTAACAGAAATTACCAGGAATACAGGTTTATTGGTGTTTTGGTGAAGCTTTGAACTTGGGGATTTTCTTCACCATGTACTTGTAGATCACCAAAGCTCCTACATTTCAGGGAGGCAGCTTCTATTTGTGTACTCTGGAGTCTTTATTAAATCAGTTTATCTGCACGGAAATGACTGTGGTTGCAATGGAGAGAGTTGGTGCTGGTTTCGTCATAATGGAGTAACAAGCTGAAGGAAAGCAGAACAGACAGGAAAGGACTGTAACCTGCCACTGTTATACGGTATTCATTCCCTAATCCATAACTTTTAAGGATTTAACACCTACCTGTACAATAAACCCATAAGCAATAGAGTGAGAAAAGTATCAGCGCACTAAAGAAATACAGATTTCAGTTGAGTTAAGGACAGTAAAACTTTTGTTTCAAGCCAGTACTCTGGCGAGCCTCAATGTGAACTAGAATGAATTAAAGTGGTTTTATATGGAAAATTTGCAATTTAGGAATCACAGACTGGCGGACAGCGGGAAAATGTCCTGTGGATCGGTATCCTGGAGAAGCGATCATGCTCTTCTACTGTATCTGGAGCTGCTCCATCATTGTGCTGCATCCACTGCAACCGAAGGGAAATGTTTAAGTCATTATGTTGGAGATGGTTTGATGTTGTTCTTCTCCAAAAGCTTCTTTGTGTTAAAATCATCTGTAAAATAAAATGGAGTGGTCCATATTTGGAGGGCGTAGTGGAAATCTTTATGCTGATAAGGCCCTAAAAGATTTTGGCATATGTATCACGGATTGTAATATTATAGTGGTTAAGTAATCATTAATCATTAGGCTGGAGATCCTGTGGTCGCTCGTTTGTGATTACTGTTGTTCTTATAAAACTGGACCATTAAATATGGCATTACTGTGGAAACGGTTGTAAATCTACGTCGTGAAATAAAGGACTCTGGGAACAGGAATGAGAATTTGGACTGTGAATCTGTCCTTTCTCTGTCATTTTACCTTGTTGAATCCAGTGTGAAGTTGGCTACTCTGAATTGTCTCTGATTATTAAAACAAACTGGCATTTTTGGCATTTTCAGTGAGGCTTACACCAGTTACTCCAGTAGGTGACGACAAGTGACTGTCTTCATTCATTCATTCATTCAAAAACGTCAATTCATTCAGTGCAGAAACACGCAACTTATAATGACCTATTGAATCATTCACTCAACCGACTCAACCGTATATGAGTGAGTCAGAATCATTTACTCAACTGATTCGCTTAAATACACTGATTCACTCAGGAAGGAAACACCACTGCTGTGTATTGCTAGGAGACAGAAAGTTTAATTCTGCTGTGGCTTTGTAGCTATTTTTACAGGTTAGTTTATTATATAATTATAATTAATTCGCCATTTAGCTGTTGCTGAATATCAGCATGACTTTGCACTGATTTTCACAATTAACTGCACAACAGCGAGTGTGACATTGATTAAATATAACATTACACTCTAAAAAATGCTGGGTTAAATAGGGACTGTGACGAGTGGGGGCGGGGCCGAGAGTCGTGGGAACGGAGCGAGGCGTGTGGGTAATGATTAATGGCGACACCTGCCACCACTCACGGTTCTCGGAGTAAAGGAGGAGTTCCGAAGATAAAAAAGGAGGAGTGACTTTATTTTGTGTTTTGTTTTTGTTTGTGCGTGACAGTCGTCCGTGAGGGGCTGTCGCACTGTTTTATGTTTATTTTATTATTAAAGTTTTGTTTAAGTGTTCGCCGGTTCCCGCCTCCTTCTTCCCAAAATAGACTTTGTACAGGGACAAACCCAGCAGTTGGGCTGTTTTGGCCCAGCGGTTGGGTTAAATGTTTAAACCAACCTTCTGGGTAGTAACCCAACGCTGGGTCAAAACACGACCCAATTGCTGGTTGTCCCTTGCCCGGGTTGTCCATATTTGTACCCAGCACTGGGGTTTGTTATTTCTACCAGCATTTTGTCGAGTGTATTATAATATAACATTAATATTGCAAAATTGTAATATTCAACTAAAACAACACAGTGCCTGACTTACAGTAAAATTAATGACAGTATCCTTTTGATATTTAGCTAGCTGCAAAATATTTAATGCAGTTGCACTATTCACGGGTAGATGAAATGGGTGTTGCTGTCTACTACAATGTTCTAGAAGTTGTTTCCAAATGTTTTGTCATGAATATGGTTTGTGCATATAGCCTTGCAAATGTGATGGAGGCACTTTTTGAAAAAATCTGTCATTTGACAAGTTGAAAAACACTCTTACCACAGGGTGGATTACTTTCTACGACCAGCATCTCTGACTCACTGGAGAGCTGAATGGACTGACTGAGCCCTGATTGGGCACCGTTCCCTCTGCATGGCTTGAATCAATCGAGTGTGGTTCAATTTGTGGTCCACAGGTTTGGGCATCTTCTCATCTGGTTCTTTGTTGGCTGCTGTTTTTTGTTGCTAATCAAGCGCTAATCACAAGCTAGCGTACTAATGGATCAGGAGAGCTTTTCTGAAGTCAACATTTTGAGGTCCCATTTGTCTTTTAAAATTAGAGTCAATGTTAAAAATACACCTCACTTTTCTTAGTGGCCCCTAGTTATTATTAGCCTAATCTTTCTCCAGGAGGAAATAAGGGGGGATTTTAGTTAACATGCCTGTTTCATCAAAGAAAAAAAAATGAGCAGAAATATTCTGGAATGTTGAATGTCTGAGAACCTTCAGTCTCTATGGAAACCGTTGCTCAACACAAACAAATGCTGATTCGCTCGCCAGACGTGAAAAGAAAAGAAATGTTTTCCCAAAAGACAGAGTTGGACCAAAGGGTTCCTCTGGTGGGTTTATGTGGGAACACTTTCAGACCACTGAAGAATTCAGCCAAGTCAAAGAATAACAGAGCAGCTGCTTTATCTATCGCAGGACATTGGGGGGATTCCAGTGACTGTCAACGTTTTTTTTTTTTTTGGTGTAGCCTAGTTAGTCTCAACCTATCAACCTTTGAGATGTCTTTGTTATGGGCTATGGTTAGGGATAGGGTTAGGTTAGGCCAAATAATGTCATATTTGCATTAAAAATGACATAACTGAGCGAATGACACTTAGTGACAGTTGTCATAAATATGCATAAAACCTCCTTCATATTCATATTCATGTCATGATTATGAAGGTGCCATGTCAGTCTTATGCACACCCCTTCAAGTAAAGTGTTACCAAAAAAAATAATAAAAGACTGATATTAGTTAATATTACTTAACATTACTTATGGCAAAACACGGTCAGTTTATGTTGTAAAATGGTGTGACTCCCCCAAAACTTAATGTTACATACAGTATATTAAATACTTCCCAACTAATTTTTCCAGCTTTTCCAAATTTCACAAAATCAAAAGCATATGAAACGTACATGACAAAAAGTGTTTGATTACGTAGTTGTGTCAGTAGGTGGCGACAAGTAACAGTTATAAACGTATTAATTCAAATCGCCGATTCATTCGGAGAACAAACACGTAACTTATGAATGACCTATTGAGTAATTTATTCAACCGACTCAACCGATTCATTGAGGAACAAAACACATATATGAGTGAGTCATAGAATCATTTACTCAACCGATACACTGATTCATTCAGAAAGGAAACTTGCTCTAAATGTGTTTAATTCTGCCGTGTTGTAGCTATTTTCTCTGAAGGAGCAACTGTGTATAAAATGTTACTCAATATTAACTTTTCATTTATTAAACTGTTGCATTAATCAATATAACACTTGCTGTTTTGCTATTGCTTTGAATATCAGTATTACTTTGATTGCAGTGATTTTCATAACAACTGCACGACTGCGAGTGCGACATTGATATTGATTAAATGTAATATCTTTTTGATATTTAGTCAGATGAAATATATATATATATATATGAAGTCTATGGGACTGTAGGGTAAGCAATGTGTCTTGTTGTACTAACAGGGTGTTGCCTCTTTGGCTGCTGTACACTTCTTGGTTTTGGTTTTGATTGCTGGTTTGGCATAGATCATGTCTTCCCATGAGTTTGAGGTTATCCTACAAAAGAAATATAGATGTCCACGGACTCCCGTTTGTCACTTTATTAGTGTGTCTAAATCAGTGTGTCGACCATTTCATTGCATAACTGAAAGGAACAGATGAAGAACATCAAAAGAAAGACTACAGGAATGGAAAACAGTCTGGGTTGGATTATTGGTGGGAATGCAGCCCAGTTTAGATGCTGGGATGTGGAAGCAAACACATAACTGGAAGTTCAGTGACAAAAGAAAAAGAATGAGGCAGACCAGAGGAAGGGCCAGAACTGTCACACAATCAGTTTAACAGCTTATCCTTGTTTCTTCAGTGAAAGGAGGAAGTTAAAATATGCTGGTTTTCTTCACCTGGATTGTTTTAATTTAAATCCTGATAGAGCTGTCTATTATTACAGATACCTTCATAGTCTTTGACGTGCTGTTTTCAACACAGATGCTTCAGAATGTCACTCACTGTCGTGTAGTTTGTCTTTAGCCTGTTCAACCGTTTAATACTAGTCTTGCAAAGTCATACACATGGTGTCAGAAGGTTCAGTTGTTGTAGGTTTTGTTGAGTATGCTTCATTGGACCTTGAAGGCCAGTAAATGTCAGCATCTTTGTCTGCCTTGAAAAATATTTTTGTGTTTCATAATGCAGGACATATAATTAATTTTGCTCCACACATGCCATGAATACGGTACACTTTGATGTCCCACGACTTCTTTTAAATCATTAGAGATTTTAATATCATGTTTTTGTTGTTGTTGTTGTGAGAAAAACACTTGTCCAGCTTCAGAGGTCCTGACCATATCCAACAATTAAAACCAATCCAAGTTAATTGAAAAAATTTATGCTTGTGGCGACGTTTCTGCAACACCGATATTACCTGCCTTATTGTGCTACCCAGGCTCATTGGAAATACAGGCCTCTACTTACGTTTCTACCTCTTTTGAAAAGGAATAAAAGATGTCTTGAGTTTTACTGCCTCTGCTGGTTATTTCAACTGGAAAATGCAGCAAGTATAGGTATGTTTTTGAGTTTTGCAGAAACGTAGATAGAGGCACATACTTCCAATGAGCCTGGGTATTTTAAAAACATACAGCATCATTAAAGTGACAAATTATTGACATTCAATTAATTGTAGCAAAGTTATTTTTAGTAACTCAATTGAATTCTCAGAAACATTTAGTTGTGTCCCATATTTTGCATGCAACCATTTTACTTTTCTCCATTTACAAAGAATATAACCTTCCATAAAATTGTGAGGAAATAACATCAGTTTGATTATTTTTTATTAAACTTATTTGATTTTTATTTGTTTTACATCTAATTATGTATAATGTTTATTGCGAGAATATTCCATTCTCCTGAGGTTCATCATTTTCTGAAGCACCTCCTTTCACAAATCAGTTTTAAAAAACTGTAAGAATTTCAGGCCCTAGAAAATACCACACAAAGCAAAACTCAGAAATCTTACCAAAGTCAGACCAAAAGAAAACAGAGACAGCAGACATGGTATTAGGTTTGGATAATTAAAAAAAAAAAAATAATTTATTGTGTGTTCTCATGTTTCAATTTTTCCACCTGGTATCCTCTGTGAACATAGTTTTTCCATTGTTTTCTAAAAGTCTGACTTTCTAAGTTTGTCAATTACTCAAATGGTTCCAGCTTGAGAAATGGAAGGACAAGAGATCAGCATATGGAGGATTCTTATGTTTGGCTTTACTGCAAAGAACAGTTCAGCTTTACTGTCAGATCTCTGAGTGTGGCCATCTCTGTGTGAGACACATCCATTAGATCATCAATTCCCAGCTTGGGATATTTGTACCTCAGGGAGTACTTGGAAATATTTTACATGTACATTTCATTTACATTTATACATTTAGCAGACACTTTATTTCAAAATAGAACAAAAGCAATTATTCAAAGAGTCAACAAAATTCATAATATACATAGGTTTATTAGACAAAGCAAGGAAAGAGGAGAAATGCAAAGAAAAAATATATTTTGCGTGTGAGTGTAAGTGCATTGGTTTAAAGGTGTGGGGTTGTTAAGTGCTTATGGAATAGGTGTGTCTTTATAGCTGCTTCTTGACAGATATGATGTTTCATCAGTTTGGGTGGATGTTGGCATTTCACCAGAGAGAAGCAGAGAGGGTGAAGGTTTTGGTCAGTGACTTTTTGCCTCATTGTGAAGGAACAACAAGCTGTAGCTGCACTGTAAAAAAAATACTGTAAAATTTACGGTAAAAAAAACAGCAGCTGTGGTTGCCAGAAAAATATGATAGCAACATTTTAGATTTAACTTAAATTTACATTTAAAAAAACATATTTTATTAACTGAAATAATGTTAATATACCAAACTAATGAAGTACTGAAATCTGTTTTGTACCTTTGTAATACTCTGATAACCACCAAATGCAGGTGGTGATGAGAAAGTCACATGATGAACCAAAGCCCATCACAAGCAGCTTTTAAATAATAACATATATAGAAACACAACCCTAAACACCATCATGGTAACACACATGAAACTGAAATAATGCAATAAACATTAATTTAACAACGTTAGCTGTAACATACAAACCTAATATACAAAATCTCATAAGAAAAAACTAAGAAGAAACAGTTATTTCCACAAAAAAACATCAAATTTGAAATGTAACACAGGGAATTCTGGGAATGTCAAATTACGGTTATTCACTGTAAATTATACGGTCTTTTCACTTCCAAACATGGTATACTACAGTAAAATTAATGTAATGTCCAATACAGTTTTTCACCGTATAAAGCAGGGGAATTTACCTTTAACCATTTAACAGGTTTTTACTGTAGCATTTTTACAGTCTTTTACCGTTACATTTTTTACAGTGTGGTTGGAAAGGAGTTTGTATGAGTGAATTGAGGAGATGCTGTTCCAGTGGCGGTCCTTAAAACCAGCGTTAAAACCTCAAAGGGAAAAAAATTAAAACATGATAATTCTGTACTTTACTCACACCCATATAAGACTAATTAATTTTTGAAACATAAATCCAGGTAACCAAAACTTGCAAGATCCAAAAAGGTTATAAATGTGTTGTTTTTGGATAGAGTGACAGAAACCTCTCAGGTTTCATTAGAAGTATCTTAATTTGTGTTATGTGTTTGGAACGACATGAGTGTGAGTAAATTATGACAATTTCCATTTTTGGATGAACTGTCACTTTATAATTTTGATTCTGGTTGCACCTAGGAGTCAGCGGAGTGAAATCAGAAAACGGTTGATGTAGAATTTTGATTTTGCTAGTTTAAACCTAAATAAAAATTACAATTTTAAAATAAAAATTAGGACTTTTAAATTATTCAAATTAATAAACTTTACAATAAAAAGTAATAATTAAGTATTAATTTTGATAATTGTAAAAATAAGTTAGCTAGTCATATTTGCTAAATAAACCCTGAAAAGATGATCAGAACCCTGATGTGACACAAAGTGATGATTTGGTACTTTTACACAACCCTGAACAAAGAGAACAATGAGTCAAACTCACAAACACGCAAGCCCTCTGGCCTTCAGTCCTTATTATGGCAGGGTGCCACCTTCTCAGATCTCGCTTTTATATTCAGTGGTTTGAAACATCTGCCAGCTCACCTGTGCAGCTCAATCACAATTGTGAGACGGTGATGGTGGAAACGTGAGATAGAGCTCTTAAGGCATCAGGGCTGTTTGACTTGCATTCAGCTTTCTTTTACCATGCTGACAGTATGAAAACCAGGGCTTATGGTGCTAAACATCAGTAATGCGTTTTTCCTTACACTCTGAAATGACAAATACAAAAAGAAGGGAATTTCCCATGATGCACCAAGCTTTCAAATCCTAGTAACACATGTGGCATCAATGCTGCATCAATGCTGCGCTTGCAGATTAAGAAAGAAATGGGACTTGTAAAGATGAAATGTTTTCAGGCCAATGTGGATGCACATCTGTGTATCATTACAGGAGGAAAGAAAAGGAAAAACATAAAGTAGTGAAAGAGACTTTGGACTCTAATAGGATACAATAAAAGATTGTTTAGGCAGGTCAGTGCAGAAGGCTTTGCAGTGTTTGACAGTGATGGATAGAGATATTGACACTGCATTGATTTTGGTGAATGATTTATTTGTTGAATTACAGTAGTTTGTTCAGATGCATGGAGAGTTTTTCTATCATGTAAAGTGTTAACTGAAACTCAGCTACTTCACAGGGAGCCAGCAGAGTTTTATTAAAAGCAGACATTGCATTCACCCTACTCTAGTTTTGACATTTAATGATTTAATTATCTGGGATAAACACATGCAGTTAGATAATGTGCAGATTTACAGGAGCCAAACGATGATTTCATTCAGGATAAGGAACATCCTTTTGGCTGTATGTGGTTTAAAAACTCCATTACTGTCATAAAGGCTAAAATTCATTTTGATATTTTTTGGGGGCATATAAAAAATGTCAGGGTGATACAACTGTCGTGGTACCATAATGAGGAAAAAAAAGACATTAAAAGAATACAATTCCTAGTAATGTGGTGTGACCCCTGCAGATCCTCATGACTGTGTGTCAAGGTCAGTTCAAGTTGTAAATGTCATGTGGTGCAACCCTAAAAAAAAAAAACTAACGATATTTAAGAATTAAACTAAATAAAAACTGCAAAAGTATATTTTAAAATGATACTGTAAAAATTATGTTGTAAATAAAATACAGATTATTGGAGTATGTTTTACAAATATAAATTTCTAATGTTCTTTTTACTTATGTATAATTTTACATTTAATTCAATTTGTAGACTTTTTTGTAATTATTGTAAATAATTTTTACATTTTTCTGTGGAGAACCTGAATGAAGCCTTCCAGAGCGCTACAGTAAAAACACTGGTATATTAAGAATCATATCTTATCATTCTATTCAATCTGTGACTCCAGTAAATGCTTGAGCAGGAATCTGTGAAATAATTCAATTCAACGGGGACGACCTCACTCAACCCTGAGATGACTGAATTATACTGAATTTGGTTCCAGATGTAATTTAGTGGCCCTTTCGCTTCCTTTTTAAATTTTTAAAAAAAAAAAAAAATGTTTTAAAAAAAAAATATTAATTCGGACTCCACATTCCACTGTTCCTTTATTTAGGTGAAAGCCATCTGGTGGATGAATCTATGGGCTTTTCACTGTATAGGAAAATCCCTGTAAGACTAAGCAAACACTCATCCAGAGCATGATGAAAGACAATATTAAGAATAGGTGCAATTTTTTTTTGTGTTTCCACCCATTTATGCCCAGTGCGCCATGGGTCGCGCCTTTAATGCTGGGCAATGTGATGATATTCCCAAACATACAAAACTGTTCAAGTGCGGAAATATAAAGCACAGCAGCATTAGCCATTGGCGGATGAATTTATACATTTCCCAGACGAGGAGGAAATTGCAGCATTCTGGTTAAGTTCAAGGGGTAATATGACTTTTTAAAGATCATTTATTTGTGTATTTGGTGTAACGAGATGTTGACATGCTTTAATGTTCAAAAAAAACACATTATTTTTCAAATAATATATATTTTTCCTCTGTGCCCCGCCTCTCTTAAACGCTTCGTTTTCTACAAAGTCCCTCCTTCGACAAGCGCAGTCTGCTCTGATTAGCCAGCTGACCCAGCGCATTGTGATTGGACGAACACCACAGGCACTCGTCGGAAATGTAACGCCCCTTACCATAATCGCGAGCTTCATCTTTCAAAATAAATGTAAAGACAGTAAATAATGTCATTAGTTTTACCATCAGTTCAAGCCCGAAAGGGGAACAGAGTCGCGTGACAGACAGTGATGAAGCTGGTATGTGTTTGCAGTACACAAGCCACGGTTAAGACAGCTGACTCCACTGTGATGTGTTTGCCAGAGTTTGCTGGTAAGCAATGGCGGCTGCGGGTGCGGCTGCGGCGGCTCCAGTGTCCTCTGTGGCGTTCGAGCGTCTTTCACGGAGACACGGAATTAAAATCGCACTGGTGATGAATTGTTCTGTTGAGGAATGTAGTTTGGAGGTTGGAAAGGCCGTCAGGTATGAGAGTATCTTGTCAGCGTCGAGAATGAATAGTGCTGTCGTTGTTTTTCTCGACGCTGTGGAGAAAGTGAACAGTGTAGTTCAAAGTGGGGTAATAATACAAGATACGTTTACCCCAGTAATGCCTTCGGTTCAGCCAGCAAGGAAGATTACATTGTCAAATGTTCCTCCTTTCATAAAGGACGATTTATTATTGGCAGAATTATCAAGGCATGGAAAAATAGTCTCTCAAATGAAAAAAACTTCCCCTAGGTTGTAAATCACCTTTATTGAAACATGTTGTATGTTTTAGACGCCAGGTTCACATGATTCTGAAAAGTGAAACAGATGAACTTAGTGTGGCCTTTAAATTTAAGATGGATGGATATGACTATATTGTCTTTGCATCATCTGAAACAATGAGGTGTTTCGGATGTGGACAGGAGGGGCACGTAAGACGTGCCTGTCCAGAGAGGACCGATGATGTGACTGTTGTGGATGGTGGTGGTGTAACTGTGGGGGGGCAGCTACAAGATAATGTTGATGTGACAAATGGCGAAGAATCAACAGAGCAGGTGGTTGAACAGGTGAAGGATACAGAGATAGAAGAGATAGATGAGGGGGGAGGAGAAGATATGAGTGCTAATTCCAGTAATGTGGTTGAGGCTGTAGAGACCGTTCTAGAAGGAGAAGGAATGGACAGCGAAGTAGAGAATGAAGAGGAGATTTATAAAACTCCTTCTATTAAAAGGAAAAGGCCAAAGTTAAACACTGAAAGAGCTAGCATCAGCAATGATAAATGTGATGAGAGTGAACAGAGTACAATAGATGATTCTGATAGTGAGGTAACTGACAATAGAAACAGTGGAAAGCAGAGGAGTGATTATTCATTTGCAAAAATCAGGGCCTTTTTGCAAAAGACTAAGAATATGAAAAGAGTATAAGTCGTGGATTTTTTTCCTGATCGGAGAATGTTTGTTAAGACAGTTGGAACATTAATGAGGGGTGAAGGAACTGATCAATTTGCAATTCAAGAGATTTATAGGCTTAAAAAGTTTGTTGCTAAACTGAGACAAGAACTACAAACAGAAAATGGGTTTGAAACAACATGATTTGTTTGTTTCCTTTCTTTTAAGGGATGTTTTCTGTGTTATGTTTCTTTTATTAATGGGTGCAGTAAGGGTGGGTTCACTCAATATAAATGGTGCAAGAGATATACAGAAAATAATGTTGTTGTTTGAACTAATTAAACAGAAGAACATCGATGTAATGTATGTACAAGAACCTCATTGTGATCACATCAATGCTATTGACTGGAAAAGGGAATGGGAGGGAGAAGTGTTGTTAACACATATGAGTTCTAATAGAGGTGGTGGGGCTGTTTTATTTTCAAAAAGTTTTTTGCCTATATCATATCAGGTGGAAGAGGTAATAGCTGGAAGACTTATAATAATACGGGCTGAATTTGAAAAATATAAGATGGTTTTTATAAATGTCTATGCTCCTACAAATGGTACAGAAAGAGTTATTTTTCTAGATAGTATAAATACAATTTTACAGAACTGTAAATCGGATGAATATGTGTGGTTGGGTGGAGATTTTAATTGCACAGAAAATGAATTATTGGACAGGAATCATGTGGAGCCTCATGCGACTTCAAGTCGAGTTCTCCGGAAATGAATAGAGACACACAGCTTATGTGATATATGGAGATAATTTAATGGTAATGTGAAGCAATATACATGGTTACATTCAAGAGAGAATTTTCTTTCTATGGCAAGACTTGATAGATTTTATTGTTTTAAACACCATGTAAATGTTGTGAGAAGATGTGAAATTGTGCCAGTTGGTTTTACTGACCATTCTTTGGTTGTATGCCAGGTTTTTATTGCGAATGTCAAGGTTAAAAGTGCATTTTGGCATTTTAATACATCATTGTTAAGTGATTTGAAGTTTAAGGAAGTGTTCTGTTTCTTTTAGAAGCAATTTCAGTTAAGAAAGCAACGTTTTAGTGATTTGAGACAATGGTGGGATTATGGAAAAATTGAAATAAAATTGCTCTGTCAACAGTATGCTTTCAATGTTTCTCGAGATATTACACATGCTATGAAAAAATTGGAGTCTGAAATAGTAAGTTTACAAGCTTTAGCTGATGTTAAAATAGAACCATTAAAGCTGAGACATTAAAGTCCAAAAAAATCTCTTTTAGAGAATATTCTTGGTATAAAGGCACAAGGAGCTATGGTATGGTCAAGGTACCAGAATTGAACTGAAATGGATGCTCCGTCCAAATTTTTTTCAGTCTGGAGAAAAAAAATGGCCAATGCAGATATATTCACTCTTTACTATCTGAAAATGGACATGTGTTAACGGAATCAGATGTTATAAAACGGAGAGCTGTAAGGTTCTATGGGGAGCTGTATAAGAGTGAATATGAAGAAAACGGTTCACTGTCTGCCAGTTTCTACGAAGGATTGCCATTGTTGCTGAAGCTTTAAAGGCGCAGCTGGAAAGAACTTTGTCTAATCAGGAGCTTCTGAATGCCCTCAAAAGTATGGAGGGTGGGAAGTCTCCGGGTACTGACGGACTCCCTGTGGAATTTTAAAAGGAATTTTGGTCTGAGCTTGGTGAGGACCTGCTAAGTGTCCTCAATGAGAGCCTGACAGAAGGCTACTTGCCTTTGAGTTGTAGAAGAGCAGTTATAACACTGCTTCCTAAGAAAGGCAATTTGCAGGAAATCAAGAACTGGCGTCCAGTAAGTTTGTTATGTACTGATATGAAGATTTTATCTAAGGCCTTGGCCAACAGACTGAAGGAAGTATTGGAACAAGTTATTCATTTGGATCAGACATATTGTGTGCCAGGTAGATCAATGGTAGATCAATTTTAGATCATGTTCATCTAATTGTTTTGGATGTCTCAGGTTTTTTGGGAGTGGACTTTTTTTCAATTGATCAGGAAAAAGCTTTTGACAGAATTGAACATCAGTATTTGTGGAAAACTTTAGAGTCTTTTGGTTTTGGGTCAAATTTTATTAGAATGATTCAAGTAATGTACCATAACATTAAAAGCATGCTGAAAGTCAATGGTGGTTTAAGTGCCCCCTTTAATATTAGCAGGGGTATAAGACAAGGGTGTGCATTATCAGGAATGTTGTACTCACTAGCTATTGAACCAATGTTAGCCAAATTAAGGAATAAGATTGTGGGTTTATCATTTCATTGTTCAGGGTTGCAGCATCAAGTGTCAGCATATGCTGACGATGTTATGGTGTTAATTAATAGCCAAAAATACATTGATAATTTAGTCTCTGTGGTAAGGGATTTTGGTTTAATTTAATCTGCCCGTGTAAATTGGGAAAAGAGTGATGCTTTGGCAATTGGAAAATGGGAGGAGGGTTTACCAAAGTTGCCTGAACAGATGAGATGGAAAAGAGGGGGTCTCAAATATTTGGGAGTTTTTCTTGGTGATGAGGTTGCACAACAGAAAAATTGGGAAGGAATTGTGGAAAAGATAGAAGGTAGACTTAAAAAATGGAGTTGGATTCATCCACAAATGTCTTTTCGAGGAAGAGTGTTGGTGATTAATAACTTAGTAGCATCAACCTTGTGGCACAAACTGTCTTGCATGGATCCACCTGTTGGCCTTTTGCCAAAGTTACAGTCAATGTTAGTTAACTTCTTTTGGGACAAACTACACTGGATACCCCAAAGTGTGCTATACTTGCCAAAAGAGGAAGGTGGACAGGGTATGGTGCACTTGCAAAGTAGGTTATCGACCTTTCGCCTACAGTTTATTCAGAAGTTTTTAAAAGGGTCTGAAGAGCTGGTATGGCGAATGACAGCTAGAACAATTTTAAAGAGGGTAGAAAATCTTGGATTGGACGCTGCTCTTTTTCTAATGGATTCAAGGAACATTGGTTTAAATGGACTACCATCCTTTTATCATGGACTTTTTAAAGTGTGGATATTTTTTATTGTTCACAGATTGGAAAAAACATGCTCATTGTTCTGGTTAATTGAAGAGCCTTTGGTTAAAGGAGCCAGGTTCGATATAAGTAATGAGAGCATGTTGGGACTCACGCAGATACTGTGCTCCTCTAGAACTGTTCAACTAAAGCATATAGTGGATGTGACTGGGACTGAACTGAATAATATGGATGCAGTGGCCAACTTGATGGGACAGAAATCAACTCGTCATACTGCAAAGATAATTGAACTTTGGAAAAGGAAGTTAAAGGAGGAGGACTTGACTTTGCTAAAAGGTTTTAAAGATGGGTCTATAACTTTGGATCAGACGGACCCTTTTCCAAAACTTGGTTTCACACCAGATTTAAAAGATACATCAGGACCTTTATTAGATTTGGAAGAGTTTAAGAATTTGGACTTAACTATGCTGGGGGGGAAATGTTGTATAAATGTTTTGTGAAAGTGTATAATAAGACATCTTTGGACAAGAGAAATGATACAGTGTGGAGAAGTAAATTTGTTTTAGATGAGGGAATAAGACCAGTGTGGAGAGTTTTGTATAAACCACCATTGACAAAACGTATTGGGGATTTACAGTGGAGGATTTGACATGGAATTGTAGCAGTTAATGCTTTTATTTCTGTGGTTAATCCCAGCGTTGATGACAAGTGTATTTTTTGTGGATGTAGAGAGACTGTATTTCATTGTTATATGGAATGTAAAAGATGAATGCCTTTATTTGATCTATTGAGTAGAGTTTTTTGTAAGTGTGGAGAGGAATATACTCAACGTAAATTTATTCTGGGTGTTGGTTATAGCCAGAAGCAAAAGATAAAATGGCAGTTAATTAACTTCTTAGTGGGTCAAGCAAAACTTGCTATACTTACTACAAGAAGAAACAAAATTGAGAATGTGCACGGTCATGAGATTCTGCCAGTTTTTTAAAGCATTTGTAAGGTCTAGGATTATAATAGATTTTAGGTATTATAGAGCAATGAATGATGTTGAAACTTTTGTACAGCAGTGGTGTTATAGGGATGCTGTCTGTAATGTGGTGGAGGGAGAGTTGTGTTTTGATATTTAGTGGTGCTAATTTTTGATGAATTGAAAAAGTGATGTAATAAGGTTTTGTTAAAAAACAAAAAAAAAAATCTCTCTCTCTCTCTCTCTCGCACACGCACACACAGACGATGCTCAAAACTCCGCATTTGAACAGTCAATAGCAAATATTTAAACTAATAACAAAACAGTAGCTGATTCAGAAGCGCCAGATTGTCATAGCAAAAATCAGAATGACCTCCTCTCCTAGGTTCAAGAAACAGTCGTCCATAAAATGCATTGATGTTCTGTTGTAAGTAATCTTAAAATTCCTAAATGCATCTACTTTCGGAAGGCCAAATAAAGTGCTTTTGCTTTCGCACTGAAACACACACCATCTCCCTGACATGCTGCATCAACAATGCGGGTTTTGGTTGCGGGGCGGTTACTGAAACCACGCCTTCTTTCTTTGCATGCACATTTGGGCGCCATTATGCTAATATTTCCACATAGTGAGGTAGATATGTGGGGGCGTGTTAGAACGAGCCGTTTTAGGGTGGCGTGGCAGAGTCTTAACTTTGATAAAGAATATCTCTTTGGATTTGAGACACTAGTCTTTGCAACTTTACAGATCTTATCTATGCACAATCAGCTTGTAACACTCCAAAGAGAAAGGAAAACTTGAAATCGCATCATATGACCCAATTAAGCAAAAAAATCATTTAAAAGTAGGGTACATTGATAAATATACAGTACATGTTAATTGAAGGCAGCGCTGGATTTTCTACAGTTAAAGTACTTTGTTTTAACTCTAGTTCAAGCATGCTTTATCTAGCAAGACTGTTTTGCTGTTTTTATTTTGTACTTCACTCAGGCTTTTTTTTTATATATTTTTTTTGTTTGTTTCCAGTCATGTAATTGAGTGAGTTTAAAGTGTTTGGGAATGGACTGGAAGTGTTTCCAAGTAACAAAATTGCTCCCTTGTGTAGGGCAGGAGCCACTGTCCAGTCAACTAAGATACAGAACTGCAGTAGGATCTTACCAAATTTGGAAGATGAAGAAAATAAAAAGAAATGTTCTAAAGAGTATTATATAATCTGTTGAAAGAGACAACCGTTTGCATTGTAAAAATGAAGTTTTGACAGTAAAAATGTTTAAAGGAATTTTCTACAGTGTTTTGATATAGCACAGTAGGTTATAGACCTCAGCCTGGGGTGATTTTTACCACCTTTACATGATGGATGTGATGCAGCATTACCTATTCTCAGGGTGTAGGCAGAAACTGTATTGGCTGCTCCACTCCAATTATGTTTCCCAATGATGTCAGGGTGAAACTCCACAGCAACTGACTCTCATTCAGAGACCATATGTGTACAATTATTACTCTTCCTGTGGTTATATACAGTGGCCCCCAAAATATCTGGACACACTTAAAATGTAGTTACAAGTGGCGTCTGCAAACAAATTATGTTAAACCTTTTCTCAGAACTAAATTCACTTTTCTGAACCAATCAAATGGTAATTTTTTAGTAGATCCGTGAAGTTTCGCTCAACGTTTCAGAGAGTGTTACCAGAACAACCTTCATTATTGTCTTTAATTCCTTTTATCCTTGTTTGTTACTGCCTGACATTTGAATATATATTTCATAGCAAAATTTTAACATGCCTACAATATTTCAACTATATGACAGCATTCAGTGATATTGTATAAAAGGCGTTTATGTGAATGAATTGCGTTTCACTTTGATGGGTAAGTCATTAGCTTTAAAAGGTGATTCTTTTATGGCATTGAATGATGAAGGTGGTGTAATCTGAAGACAAGCATGCCATAGACTCATTGAGAAGATTTAAAAGTGTGCAAGTTTGACAGTCACAGCTGTAAACACATTGAATACGAATGTAGAGTTATCATGGCATCATAAATCTTCTATTCTACGTCTTTGATTTGTTTGCAGAGGTTATCCGCTCGTCTATTTGCTCTGGGCTCTCACACAGACACACTCTTTTTGTCTCAGAAAATGCTTAGAAAAGAACATGTGCTCTAAATTGTATTTACAAAGAGAAAGTCCTGTTAAAACATGATTTCTGTAAAGAAGTACACTGCTTAGTTTTGCTGTCTGGCGGCATCGTGAAAGACCATGACCCAGGGTGCCACACATTGGTCAGGCTGAATTTGTGTGTTTTTGAAGCAGACAGCCCACCCTGTCCCATTGCATCACAGGACACATTTCCAGCTGTTTTGAGCTAGCTCTATTGTAAGCATCTGATGAAAAATCCAGTAAAGCTCTCCTTCCTGTCAGATGGGAAATGTTTAGATCTATGGTATGAGGGTAATGTCATAGTTTGGGGACACTTCAAGAAAACGGTCTTCTCTGAAGATGCTTTAATACACAATATGCTACAATTCATTCAGGTAATACCTGCCAATACTGTAATACTGCAACATATTGCTGCAGTGATATACACACAGTACAGTAGGCGTTTCACTTTAGAGCTGATTTACAGTGGGTACGGAAAGTATTCAGACCCCCTTAAATTTTTCACTCTTTGTTATATTGCAGCCATTTGCTAAAATCATTTAAGTTAATTTTTTTTCTCATTAATGTACACACAGCACCCCATATTGACAGAAAAACAACAGAATTGTTGACATTTTTGCAGATTAAAAAAGAAAAACTGAAAAATCACATGGTCCTAAGTATTCATGTGCTGTGACACTCATATATTTAACTCAGGTGCTGTCCATTTCTTCTGATCATCCTTGAGATGGTTCTACACCTTCATTTGAGTCCAGCTGTGTTTGATTATACTGATTGGACTTGATTAGGAAAGCCACACACCTGTCTATATAAGACATTACAGCTCACAGTGCACGTCAGAGCAAATGAGAATCATGAGATCAAAGGAACTGCCTGAAGATCTCAGAGACAGAATTATGGCAAGGCACATATCTGGCCAAGGTTAAAAAAAAATTTCTGCTGCACTTAAGGTTCCTAAGAGCACAGTGGCCTCCATAATCCTTAAATGGAAGACGTTTGGGACGACCAGAACCCTTCCTAGAGCTGGCCGTCCGGCCAAACTGAGCTATCGGGGGAGAAGAGCCTTGGTGAGAGAGGTAAAGAAGAACCCAAAAGATCACTGTGGCTGAGCTCCAGAAATGCAGTCGGCTTTAGGGCAGGGGCCCGAAGGAGCCTCCTCAGTGCCAAGACACATGAAAGCCCACATGGAGTTTGCTAAATACACCTGAAGGACTCCAAGATGGTGAGAAATAAGTTTCTCTGGTCTGATGAGGCCAATATAGAACTTTTTGGCCTTAATTCTAATCGGTATGTGTGGAAAAAACAAGCACTGCTCATCACCTGTCCAATACAACAGTGAAGCATGGTGGTGGCAGCATCATGCTGTGGGGGTGTTTTTCCGCTGCAGGGACAGGACGACTGGTTGCAATCGAGGGAAAGATGAATGCGGCCAAGTACAGGGATATCCTGGAAAAAAACCTTCTCCAGAGTGCTCAGGACCTCAGACTGGGCCGAAGGATTACCTTCCAACAAGACAATGACCCTAAGCACACAGCTAAAATAACGAAGGAGTTGCTTCACAACAACTCTGTGACTGTTCTTGAATGGCCCAGCCAGAGCCCTGACTTAAACCCAATTGAGCATCTCTGGAGAGACCTAAAAAATGGCTGTCCACCAACGTTTACCATCCAACTGACAGAACTGGAGAGGATCTGCAAGGAGGAATGGCAGAGGATCCCCAAATCCAGGTGTGAAAAACTTGTTGCATCTTTCCCAAAAAGACTCATGGCTGTATTAGATCAAAAGGGTGCTTCTACTAAATACTGAGCAAAGGTCTGAATACTTAGGACCATGTGAATTTTCAGTTTTTCTTTTTTTAATAAATCTGCAAAAATGTCAACAATTCTGTGTTTTTCTGTCAATATGGGGTGCTGTGTGTACATTGAGGAAAAAAAATTAACTTAAATGATTTTAGCAAATGGCTGCAATATAACAAAGAGTGAAAAATGTAAGGGGGTCTGAATACTTTCCGTACACACTGTATATCAGGGGTGTCCAGACCTGCGCCTAAAGGGCCAAACAGCTCTAACTCGGTTGTCTGGAAGTTTGTACGCAGTAAACACAAAATGTTCCTCTAACATTAGTTTTTGGTTGCCGTTTGGTTATTTTTTTGAGAACCAATAAATAACGTTCTAGGAACATCTTTTTAGGTTTTAATCTTTTGCAACCATAAAATAACGTGTTCCCAGAATGTCACAGGGTGGTTATTTTTTTAAATAACCTAAAAATAACTCATACAGAATGTTCCCTAATGGTTATTTTTAGGTTATTATTTTTCAACCATAAAATAGCATTCCCAGAACGTTGCAAGGTGGTTATATTTAAAAGAACCTAAAAATAACTCATACATAACGTTAGCTAATGGTTATTTTTAGGTTATAATTTTGCAACCATAAAATAACTCCCAGAATGGCGCAGGGTTGTTATTTTTCGATAACGTTCTATTTAAATTAAGAAACCTTTCCTGGCTAACCAAAAACAAACCATAAAAATAACTTTCTGGGAACCAAAATTGTTTGCTGGGTAGCGAGACTGAAGATCTTGATCAGTTGGTTTAGTTGTGTTTATTTAGGGTTGGAGCTCAACTCTGCAGGACTGTGGCCTTCCAGGTCACTATTATCGCTGTTTGGTGAAATCCAGAAATTTCAGTAGGAATCCTCTCGATCTGGAATTTTGAGTGAGGTTGAAAGATTTCCCCATGCAGATTTCACAACAGGTTCAGTCACAAATTCGCCACATTAGCTATGTTTCCACGGTGACCGTGATTTGACCAAGTACAACATGTTCCTGGATCAACATCCTTGTTGATCCTGGAACACCATATCAATTAACCAATCAGAATTGAGGGATAACTTATCAGGCAATATCTGTTTTAGGCTTACGATCAGGGTTAGGTGCTTCTACACCCTTGGTAATCAGCTATCATTTTACACTGATTTTAGGAATAAATTCTGGGTAGGGTTAGGTTTAGGAGTAGGGATTGGGTTTAGTCTATATTTTTGGACAGTAATGTTGATCCAGGATAAACAAAAGATGTTGATCCAGGAACATGTCTTACTTGGAAAAATCACGGCGAACTTCCACCCACCTATTTTTATGTGCATTTTGGGATAACGCATAAAAAATGCTGGATGAAAACGTCAAGATGTGCATAAATTCTAAAAATTCGCATAAAAAACATGTGAGCTCAACTGTGTCAGGTTATTTTTTATCCGATAAGAAAACATGTGTATAAACACATTTACCGAATACATTTCTAAGTGCATCATGTTAAGACATGGGACTTTGCGCAATGGGACGGCATAACTAGACTAACCAACGGACCAATCAGAATCTGAAATGTTGTTTTGATACATAAAATGAATGAAGCTCTATTAATAAAAGCATTTTTGAAAATAAATTTCAACCATTTGCAAGCCATTTGATTTCTGGCACCAATAGTCTACAGACACATTTTATTGAAAAAGTGATAAAAGTAATGTTAAAAAAGGAAATCTGTACAATGAATAACTTGTTCTATTGATTTTACTAAGAGCTCAATGGACAGACAAAACTGAGCAGACCTAATTTGACTGAATGTAACCTTAACTGGAGATCAAGAGATGTTTTCTCCAACGCTTTGATAACTCCGATCACAAGAGTATTCCCAAGACAAGCTTTAATGGAGAAAAAACAATTACTATTCAAAGCATTTTGTGATCAAAGCACACAAATAGGCTCTGTCAGCTGCATTATTCCAGTGAATGTTCAGTGCTCTCCTCTCACTGTGGATAAGTGCAACATGAAGATCATGACAATCAAATGATTACTGGAAAATAGTAACAATGCACTGCATTCAAGACCATCTGTATCAATTTACCTTGACTCCCTTATTGTTCGCATCTTGTTATGGCATGTTTTATTAGAGCAGTCGCATTCAGCTGGACTTAAGTAAAAAAAAAAAAAAATCCAAGACCAGAGAAAGGCTTTACGTAAACTTTAATATGGGATTAAACATACAAAAGCAGCAGGACTTGATTTACAGACTCTGCATAAGAAAGTTCTCAAAATAACAAAAAAAAAATTTATATATAATAATTACAGTCAAGAGTACAAATGCACATTCAGAAAAAATTTAGTCAAATTTACAACAAACTAATGCGAAACATAATATTTCAGTTTCAACACTTTGAGAAACTGGGGTTTGTTTAAAATATTCATATCACAAAAGCTTATTCATATCTTTTCCTTAATCCGTTTCCATGCATTATGTAACTATACTAGATTGGCATCAGAAATATTAGCTGCAGCTACTTGGTCACCAAGCACCAATCACATACACCCCTGTGGACTTCAACTAGCTACCCCATTAATAAAGGGGTATCCAGACCTGCTCCTGGAGGGCCTGCAGATTTTAGCTCCATCCTGTCCCAACACACCAGCCTGGGAGTTTCTAGTAATCTGGAAGACCTTGATTAGCTGGTTCAGGTGTACCTAATTAGAGCTGGAGCTAAACTCTGCAGGACAGTGGCCCTCTGGGAGCAGGATCTGTCCTCCCCTTAAAAATAAGTGCTTGGCCATTTTACTTTACTGTCTGCATACATCCTGCAGACCTTCTCTTAAAATGTTTAAACATAGGAATGTTACCATATGGCCAAAAAGTAAATCTGGGTTTGGGAATATTTTTCAGATTTATGATGATGTGCTCCCAAACGCACCTGCATGGAGCCTCTAAGGCGAGATTCATCTCTCTGTCAGCAGGCATTTCAAACAGCCCGGCTCCTCGTCATAAAACAAAGCTCCCTCAGTGAACTTCTGTTGTTTTATCTGCTACTAGAATACACATTACACAAACATCCTACTGTACATGCAGTACTGTGGAAGTAGGGATCTTGGTTTTTTCCTTTTTAGGAGCCACAATATAGCGTTTTAATGATTATACAAACAAAGACACACAATGAAATAAATTACCTTTAAATTAATCATAGGGCAAACCAGAAATTATTATATTAACCAGTTAAAATTTTCCTGTTGGAGACAGGGGTAGAAGACCATCAAGTGGACCAATAAGAGGAGCCCAAGGGACTGTCAGTGGTGCAGTTGGAGCTCAAGGCATGGTTGTAGTATGTGCCGTCACAAGCTGGCACAGGTTATCCGTGATAAGGCAAAGAGTGGGGCATATGTGAAAGTGTGTGAGGTACTGGTAGTGGCTGTTATTATAGTGAAGTTGGGCTTCCCAAGGACTGAAAAATCAAGGCTGAGCCTCCGTGTTGGGCTCCTTGTCATAGATGTAGCTGCCAACACCGCCAGTGTTTACACCTAGAAATCCAAGAGAGACTGGGTTAATAACTAATTTAAAAATTATTTAACTTGGACATATCAGGTTTTCAGCATTCATTATAATAATTATGATATAAAGAAGGCAGAAGAATATATAAAAGATGTATAATTGCTTCTTCACTGCAAATAAAGAACTACTAATTTGAAACAATGTCAGACTATTTTCAGAAAATTAAGCAATGGCTCCCCCTTGAGTTGGAAACTCTCACAGTACCTTTTGGGCCAAAGAGGACAGCATAACATGGTTTATGGCAGTAGGGCTGACCATTGTGCTACAACACATAAAAACACATTTTAGGGTAAATTCATGCATTCAACTGATATAAATGTTATCAGCACTTCCAACTATATATTCCTACAATATTTTTGTCAATAGCTTTTCATTTATTTTTAAAGACCTGCACATCAACTAAAAACGTTATTTTTTGGCTTCTACTGTGGTAACATTCTTTTTGTGCAATTTAATTATCACAAGTCATATTGAGGTTTCAATTTATTTTGATTAATTGTACAGCCATATTCCCAAAGGAAATGTATAAAAAAAAAACCTGTGAATTGTGATTTAAGACTTAATTTCCAGACTTAATTTCCAGCAAATTGATTTATTACCCATTAATACTTTTCAATGACCCACAGATACCCTGCGGGATTTCAAGATTTCTAATGTAAAAATGATTCTTGATTAAATTATTTTACATGGACAGAATTAATGAAAGAATCATGGAAGCCATCTTTGCACTTCTACTATTAGCAACTTCATCTTCCTCTCACCTCTGCGTGGCTGCCTGCTGCCAGGGTCTTACTACATCTCTCACAACGCAGGCATGGACGATGCCAGTCCTTCCCCAGTGACGTCACCTTCTCAGCTGCCATAAGTAAGTAACAGGACATGTCATTATGCTAGCACTATAAAATTTTTCTGTTATGGATTTCCAATGATTAAAATCCAAGCCACGGTATGAAATGTTAGGATGGAGAGAAGCATACCAAAATAGACCTTCTTGTTGCATCTGGGACACAAGTTGGCTTCCCCAGAGAAGGTTGTGATGCTTCCAGCTGAAGTGAAAGATGTATGCACTCCATGATCCAAATAAACACTGTGCAATTTGTCATACGTCTTATTGCAACAACATTTCGAACACAATGATTTGTAGCTAAAGGAAGATGCACACAAACTACAACCTTTATGTTGTGGCCTTAGGCTGACAAACAACGATTCAGTGATAGCTGTAGTTTACAGTAATACACATTCAGCCTGTTCAGATCAGAATAGGTCAGTTGCTGCTGATCTCTGCTGCTGTTTGTACCTTTAGATGGCGGCCTTGAAAATGCTGGGACCTGTTTCTCCTGAGGTTTTGGTGCAGAGTCCACGTTGGATGCAGGTGGGGAGGAGTTGGCAGGAGGTTCATACACATATGAGCCTGCACCCCCAATGTTCACACCTACAAATTAAACAAGGTTTCATGAAAATATCCCACTATCATACAACATTCACAATAAGAAATGTTTGATATGACTAATTACATTTGTTCATGCATTAAAATTAGTTTGGCATCATGAACTCGCAACACTTTTAACACATTTATTAATCTAATTTAATGTTAATCTCTGCTGATACTAATATATTTTAACATGTTAAGTTGTAGCATTAATGTACAATGTACATTTAAAAATTAACAATAGTATATAAATGAACAACACCTTATTGTGAAGTGTTGCCATTGATTTCTTTCTCAAAACAAGAATGTCCTAATGCCCAGCAGAGGGCACTCTTTAATTGTATGACAACAATGGCTTATATTAACAATTTACTCTTGCGATGCACTATATGTACAAAAGTGCAAAATCTCCAAAAGTCAAATCAATCATTTTATAACCCAATATATTGTATATACAGTAAATGGACAGAGATTACAACAGTTCCATGTCACTGTTGTTATCACATGATTTCAACTAGAAATGCTAAGTGTGTTATCTTATCTCACCTTTTGGCCCAAAGAGGGCAGCATAGCATGGCTTGTGGCAATATGGTTTCCCATCATGCTGTGCGGATATAAAACAAAGAAAACATGGTCATTCCAGGCTTATATTCCATCATTTAAGACTCCACAAGTGAATGAGTGTGCATTTGCTGGTCTTAGTTTGCAATTTAATCTTCTGCTTGTAGACCATCCTAAATGTCTAAATGCCACAGACGGTGCTTATCTTGGCGTCCGTTCCCTGATAACACTCACAGCAGTTACAAGGGCACAGTCTATGTTGATGGAAAGGACACCCAGAGTGTCCTATGTGTCTTTGTGTGCCTTGAGTGTATCTGTGCGTGTACATGGAAGGACGTGGAAGACGGAACATATTTCAATGGCAGTTGCTCCCAGAGCCCTTTGGTCAGGGCCATGGCGGGAAAAGGTTGCCATGGGAACCGTCAGACGGCAGCTGTGTGACCGTTACAGCTGCGCAGGACAGGATAAAGGAACGGAAGGGGCTGAGAACTGTGGCCTCATGCCAGTACAAAAGTATGCAAGGGTAAAAAAAAAAAATTGTAATGAGCCCCACATTCCAACCAAAGACTAGCAGATACCTTCCTGCCTCAATTCCAATGGCCGGAAAACTTGATGATATTGTAAGATGTCAGTACTTCTAAAAAAATGCAGAAAAGCTACAGTAGTCGACTTAGAGGTTTAGTTGTTCTGGTGTAATTTAATCAGGATCCTAAAGTGTTAGCCCATCTAGACCACTAGGGAGGAAATTTTAGGGAGGGAAGCTTTTCTGGAACATGGTGATAGCAACATCAAAGTCATGGGTTCGATTCTTGGGGAAAGCAAGAGCTAATAAAAAGTAAATGTGTACCTTGAGTGTAATGTAAGTTGCTTTGTATAAAAGCATCTGCCAAATGCATACATGTAAATGTAGTCTCACATATCAAGACATTGTCATAAAGTCTGGTCAATTTTACAGTTTTTTATAGTCAAGATCATATGGGGGAATCTGAAATGTGTGGTCAAGGAAATCTACTTGCTTTGCTATGAAGTTTCTCAAAAATTAAATGCCATGAATCTCACAAACGTACCAAATCCAATGACTAGTTCTTCTGTGGAACTGCTAACTAAAGCAAGTATTGACAGTACAGTTACCCAATAGAAATAGAAGCCTTTAGTCCCTGAAGGTGCCATTACTCTGACAGCGTTTTAATCACTGGAGGTCGTCAGATCACTATATTGTTAGTAAGTTTGCTGGCAAGCATTCTTACTTGACTGCAGTATCCAATTGTATTAGGCAGCAGATCACGCAAGCTTTACTATCTGCACTCTCATTGGTAATGACCACAGAGTCACTCTGGATTGGCAAGTGGTGGTCAATGGTCTCGGGATTCATGTCACTTCAGCTCACCCACTTCTGCGTACATTTTGTGGGAAATTGCTGTCAGTTGCACACCCATTGACTTTGGGAAATTGCCAATCAAAATCAGATCTTGTTTTTTTTTTTTAGAAATCTCTTTTGTGTTTTGTGTGCGATATGCATCAGACAGACAGTGAAAAGTCTGTGGGTGTGATGTCTATGCCAGATACAAAACTTAGTCCATCAGTTCTCACTGGTCATCTCTTACCGGTCATATAGAGCAGCACACAAGCCCACACTTTTTCCAGAGCCTCTCACATTCTGGTAACTGAATCCAAACTCTCTCCATTCTGCCTCTATTTAACATGGCTATTCCCGTAAACCCTCTCGCTTTACCCTGCCAGAATCCACAGAGGACACTAAGGGATTATCATCTTATCCAGAGGGCGAGTTCTTGTTCAGTCAATGGTCTTGAAGAAAAACTTGCTTCACCCGTCTTCACTTTACCCCATCCTCGTTCCTGTGGTGCGTAACACCCAACAGAAATCTCTCCATAGCAACCTGACCTACATCCAGATTTAGGCTGATGTGAGCAGTGAAGATGTTAATATACTTACGCACAGATTACAGAGAGAACTCCTTCTATTTGTGACTCTCTTCCTGGAGTAAATGCAACACTCAGGTGTTTCCTATTCTTACGCATGTGGAATACGGACTCAAGGCAACATGATGACTGGTGATAATGATTCCTATGGCTCTAAAACATCACTGCCCTTTGTCCTTTGCCCTCTACTGCCATTCTGATCTAGACACAGTCGTCACTGTGTGATGTAATAGGATGCTGGAAAGGTCATAGAGAATTTAATTTGGCTTGCCTTGCAGTCAGGAACACTCGGGATGTACAAAGCTGGCCAGCAAGCATTCAACAAATCACTGAAGACGAGCATCATGAGACACGATTACACACAGCTATCCAAAAGAGATAAGGATGGGAAATACTTGTTGTAACATGCTGTAGGCTTTGATATGTTCAGTTGGCGTTTGTATTTTCATGATTGTATCATATTTACCACTTAAATTGTGTTTATGTCATGCTAGCTCCCAACACTGCCCTCCAACACACATAATGCCACATGACAGGCTTCAGTCCTGGTTCTGGACTCTTCAAATAGACCACTAATCCTCTGATGGAAATGCACAGTGTCATAAAGTCAATACTCAGCAGTCGGAGTTTGAGTTTCACCAGCTAGACTGCAGAGAGGTAGTAGTGTGTGATCTCTGACCTACTCACCTCAGCATGGCCACCCGCTGTGAGGGTCTTACTGCAGCGCTCACACTTCAGACAGAACTTGTGCCAGTCCTTCCCCAGTGATGACACTTTCTCAGCTGGGAGATGAGAGAGAGAGAGAGAGCACATGAAAAACTTGCTGCGCCGATACTAAGGTATTGTTGCCAAGTCGATATGACACGTAGGGCATTGATGGGTGGTCACTAGGATATTGAGGCATTGCTATTGGATATTTCACCTCACAATTTGAGGTTTAATAATTAGGTGCTTGTTCAAATCTCTAACTCTGAGTAACAATAACAACGATACTTGCATTAGCAAAACATTTTTTTTAAATATTATAAATGAAATTCATGTGATATCATAATTTGTGTGCAACCTCATATACAGTAGGTTTTTTTATTCAAATGGGATACAGTATTTAGCATCTGAACATACATACTTGCCTACTGTATAATAGGCAAAATCAGTATGTGAAAAGAGTATATTTCCTAATTCACAGTATTCATAAAACAGCAGGCAGAAAAGTATGACCTTCTGTTCTACTTCCAATGAGATTCTGAAGTTGGCATCCAATGGACAATTTACTTCCTAATGAGGGCACAGGAGAGTATTTGTGAATGGCAATGAAGCAAGGAAACTGTTGCTGATGGGTCACAACAATGACAACATATGACAGATGTCTGGATTACGTTCATACTATATACATTCATACTATACACAGTAGAACTTACTTTTTTTTTTTTGAGTATGCAATTTTAGACACAGTCAATGTCATATTGTGATAATAATGTGTTGCTGCCCAGTGGACCTGCCCATAACCACACCCCAGAATCTTTTATCCACAACATGTGGGTAGGAGCTTTTTTTAACTATAGTGTATAAGAATTTAGATGTTACTTTTATGCTGTGATTTTCCCTTCCTCTCATATCTTGATGGCTGCAGCCCCTGATAAGTTACGAATGTGCCATAGAAACTTCCTGTCTGAGAATCCAAGACCCTAAAAGAACTGAAGTATGTAGTGCATTTCCTCAGGAGGTTAAAGCAAAGAGCTGCTCCTTGTTGTGAAGGCAACAGTAAGTGAGAGTCTCCACACAGCATTATTAATGGTGGATTTGCATAATTTTCAGATCTAGGCTAGCTTCATGTTTTGAGGATGTGTGCTGGTCTAGGCATTTTCGTTTTGATAATCATTGTGAGATCATATTGCATAAAAACAATGAAAAGCACTGGCCTCATTGTGAGTGGTCACAGCGGTTCATTCCATAGCTGAGATGTGTTGACATGAAACACAAGGAAATGCAGTGGCGGGGGGCTAATTAGAACCGGACAGCTAAGTGACGACATATAGTACGGAGACCCATTTCTCCATTTCCCCTCCTGTCCCGTTTCTTCAGGAGGGTCCTGGGAGACTTCCCCAGACCTAATATTACTCTTTCCATTTATATACCTCGCTCTCAAGACAATACATAAGACAGGGCTGCTGTGACAGCTCTCTCACTATGGAGGAAACACCTTCGCTTATCAAAACAGGGCACAATCAGCTAAAGAGAACAATCCGTTTCCTCCTGCTCTCCCGTACTTCCTAGCTTTCCCGCCTGGAGAAGTATTGTTTTTGTTCTGTCAGTTTTGCAGCCCTCTTAGTCCGTCTCTCGGGGGGTCTAGGTCAGTACAAGAGAGATCAGTTTCACCATCAGAGAAGGAGATTTTATACAGCTAAAGTGCAGCAAAAACTCCTATTCCAATGAGATACACAATTATACTCACACACGGAGGTTTAGCAACAATTTAAATGTGTGGGTACGAATCTTTAAAAAGTATGATAATCTCTGGGACAAATGTTGAAAAAGGTATAACTTAGGCTACGTCCACACGAAGCCAGAGCGTTCCCTATCCGATCTTTTTTTTCTCCTTGTCTCAAGAAATATCTGCGTCCACACGAAACCATGAAACCGACACAAAACAATGTAGTATACATGCCAGACCAGTATGTGGCGCTGTAATTCTGCCACAGAGATACACTAAAATGGAGAAGACAAACCTTGTGCGCGGGATATAAATGAACATGGAACAATACATTTATTAATCGGTGTTAATGTTAGTTAATAAAAAGACAACCGTTCAGTGTTGTTCATGTTTTTGTTGCTGTTACGTGACGTAGGCTGATGAGTCTGACTAGGGGCGAGACGTGGGCTGATGACGTCATCATTTCAGAAAATATACGGATTCGCTGTCCACACGAAAACACAAGGGCGGTGTTTTCAGATTTATCCACTCTGGGACCCGATTTTAAAAAATATCGGTTTCACTCACCCAAATCACCGGAACCGTCTGGACGAAACGCTTATATGATACAAAATGTATGCGTATACAGCTAAATGCGTCTCCGTGTGGACGGGGCCTTAATCTCTACGTTTTCTGAAGAAAATGAGTGATACTTGCCTGTGCAATACTTGCCACCACACTGCAAGGGTGTTGTTAGTGGTTGCCAGGGAATTGCAGGGTGGTGTAGTTTAACGCATTGCTAAGTGGTTACTATGTTCTAAATGGTTGCTTACTGGCTCAAGTCAAAAGAGTCCACCATCAGGTTCTGGTCTCTATACGTTTTAGGTCTCTATACATTTTTTCCATGCCTTATTTAACATCAGATAAACACCCTTAATTTGATTGCCTAGAAAAGTGGTATCACAACTCTCCTTACCCAGAAACATGATTTGAGGAATCAATGATGTCCGAAGCACACGGATAATACCCAGATCAAGACTTTATACAAAGTACGTTTGTAATGAAGTTTTCTTTAAAAAAAAAAAATTGAAGTAGTTACATACTATAAATGTAACCCTATTACTAACACAGGCCTCATATCCAAATGAATTCTAAGCTCACACTGGAGAGACGGAGAGATCCAGACAGTATAAATCACCGGTATTCCAGCAGGAGGCTAATCCAAGATAAGTGAGATTTCACAGTCAATAGCCCAACTGGGTATAAAGAGAGAGTGTCTCCACAGGGAAGATGGCAATGCCAGTGAGTACTATACAATGGTAAGTGTGTCTACGTGGTGGTTGACGAAGTGCAGATGAACAGAGTTGCTATTAAAAGGGCTTCTGTTGTTGTACAAGTGGTTGCTGGGGAGCTGTTTCAGTTATTGGTGTAGTTTTGCGTGGGCGGAGGGAATCGCTAATCGCTCATCAAGCTGAATAGACCCTTGGACGACCTCCAGTTACGCTCTAACACATTATTTTACTACGGCCAAAGGAAATCGGTGTCTTGGGTGGTATATTTACAAGCAGCTTTGTCTGCAGTCAAAATTACAAGCCTGGGCCCGTATTAACAAAACATTTTATCTTACACCACTAAGAGTTCTCCTAAATAGCAGTAAAAGTTTTTAGCTAAGAGTTTTCTCTTAAAACCTATCCACAAAGCTGCTGAGACAAACTTTTACTAAGGAATAGACAGAAGTCTTATGCTAAGAGTAAGGGCAGGGTTGACCTTGTTGCTATGGATGATGTCAGCATACTTACTAACTATGCACACAGTGATTGGCTGATCGTCTCTGTCAGAGATTTATTCATAGAAATATTGTAGAGCGCAATATTATGTTGCCATATTATAAAATAAAAAAGTTAATTGCCACATTCATATAAAGATTTTAAAATGCAGGCTAAGTGCCACTAATTAAATAGCTAATTGTCAGCCTCTTTGTATGCTTCTCATAAACAATTAGTCAACATATGCATATAAACAGCCTTTTAATTAACAGAGTAGAATAATCATGGCTGATAGTAAGACGGCAAACTAAAGAAAACAGACTGGCCGAGAACAGCTATTAATTAAGGAGCGAATTAAAAATGGAGTTGGTATAACCTCCAAACCAAAGCCAATACCTTTTTAAAAGCGCATTATCGTCAAATGTTTCTAAAATGTTTATATTCCGAGGTAGATTGCTTGCAAGAGCCATTTTAAGATAGTTCAGATTTGGTCTTAGTGACTTAGGAGTCCTCTACACTACTCCTAACGTTTCACAGATTTAGGAGCTAGTTTTAGCGCTAAAACGCTTTGTGAAACACTCTTAGAAGAAAATCCTAAATTTAGGACTGACACGCCCATTATTTTTAAGATTTTCTCCTAAATCTGCTAGTTATGAGCTACTTTTAGCCTTAAGATGTTTTGTGAATATGGGTCCAGGTTTCTGCTTTCCAATATAAATGGTGTGTCTATAGCGATATCCTAAAAGCACTGTCATCTCGTACGTCCCTAAGGGAATCCATTCGACCGGAGAGGGAAGACACGGAGACCAGAGAGGGCTTCATTAGAGAGTCAGGTTACCTTGGATGCGAGGCATAGAGGCATGAGAGCTGTAATGGACGGTTGTGTAAGACAATACGAGAGGTTCCAGTACCTCCCAATGTCCGGCTCTAATGAGCACATGCAGAGGTTACAGTGCAATATGTACACCTGATCGCTGATAAGCAGCTTAGTGCTTTGTTTTGAGCTGCAGAGGTAATCTCTTTAGTCCTGCTGGTACTGTCTGTAGAAGCAACATCTCCCGTCAGCCATTAGATCATGTGTTTTCCCACAGTTTACCCCACAATTAAATCAGACGATAACACCTCAAACACCAGGTCAACTGATCCGTGAACAACACAAAGGGAGGGTAAATGAAACCCTCAGTGGCTTCACACGAATGAGCTTGTGCCATCTCAGCAGAACAGATGCAGGTTTGGATGTGGGCTAATGAAACTACACTGTGCAGTCTGCTCTCATTTCGAAAGCAAATCAGTCACAACAACTCTTTCTACCCAACAAGAGTCATATGAGATTTAATGAAGTCAGCATTACCAAGCAAGATTTATCAACCTGATATCATGTAAATAAGTCTCTCTGTAAACATGTCATGCCCAATATCCTGGGGGTTGTTCCAGAATAAAAGAGGCTCTCAAAGAGATTTACTTTGGCAAAAAAAGAATCAAGCCGTGAGAGATCAATCTCAGTTTAATCATTCTTATTAGGTTTGTCTAGGCACAACAGATACATCTATCTCTCTGGAACATGGGGACACTGTATTTGTAATTTTTCAAGTGCTTTTCTTTAGACGGCGTGGCTTATTATTTTTGAAACCACTGTATAATTGACCCTTCCCTTCCTTGTAACCAAGGGGGAAGCTTCAACCCTTTGGTTACTGTTGCTAATTCAGACAAACTTTACAGAACAGCCCAATTGCAAGAAAGCAATTTTTTATCTGCGCTGGCTACATCATGTCACTATTATAGGGGCAGTTGTGGCCTAGTGGTTAAAGAGTCAGATTTGTAACCCAAAGGTTGTGGGTTCGATTCTCAGTACCCCAGGAAATGTAGGTGGTGGGGAGTGAATGGACAGCACTCTCTTCTACCCTCATTACCCACAACTGGTGCCCTTGAGCAAGGCACATAAGCCCCAGTTGTTCCCTGGGCTGTCCACTGATCTGTGTGTGTGTTTTAGGCCATAGTAATAGTTTGCCCTTTGTTATTGAGAGAGCAGTTGACAGGAAGTGATAGGAGAGCAGAGGGGAACGGAGCGAGGGTCAACAAGGTGGGTTTAAGCGAGGTCAGTACAAGGTTGTAGACAAAAGTAGAAGGTTTATCCACTTTATTTTTAAGGTAAGAGTGTGCATGGCCATTTTTAACTTAAATGTGCAAGGCTTCTGGTGTCACATACACTTAGTTATTTTAGCTGTACAAAAACAGTTTGCTATGCTTCTTGATATTACTATCATTTTATTTTATTACTGTAATCATAAACACACTGGTTTCTAATGCAAATTTTACCATTTACTTCACTTTGTTATTCTTCTAAGTATTTACCTGTAGTGGCTAATGAATCAGAGTCTCACACATTCACAGGAAATAATACCTTACAACCACATTGAAAAATAAGGTGGATAAGGAGTCCCTACAAATGTGTGGTCCCTAAAAGTTGACATGAAACATTTGCAACCATTTAACTATCGGCAAGGCCGAATCACCTTGTAGCATAAACAATGCCTAAATAGCTGTCTGACTATTGATTAACATTATTTCCTGCCTTTTAGTTTCATTTCAGAGGAAAGCCAATTCTGCAAGATAAAAGATTGTGTAGACCAACCTTTTCTTTGCATAATATATAAGAACCATATATTATTTACACTGAACAAAATTATAAATGCAACACTTTTGTTTTTGCCCCCATTTTTTCATGAGCTGAATTCAAAGATCTAAGACTTTTTCTATGTACAAAAAAGGCCTATTTCTCTCAAATATTTTTCAGAAATATGTCTAAATTTGTTAGTGAGCACTTCTCCTTTGCTGATATAATCCATCCACCTCACAGGTGTGGGCATATCAAGATGCTGATTAGACAGCATGATTATTGCACAGTGTGCCTTAGGCTGGCCACAATAAAGGCCACTCTAAAATGTGCAGTTTTACTGTATTGGGGGGTCCGGGGGTGTCCGAAAACCAGTCAGTATCTGGTGTTACCACCATTTGCCTCACGCAGTGCAACACATCTCCTCGCATAGAGTTGATCAGGTTGTTGATTGTGGCCTGTGGAATGTTGGTCCACTCCTCTTCAATGGCTGTGCGAAGTTGGTGGATATTGGCAGGAACTGGAACACGTTGTTGTATACGCCGATCCAGAGCATCCCTAACATGCTCAATGGGTGACATGTCCGTTGAGTTTGCTGGCCATGCAAGAACTGGGATGTTCTTCCAGGAATTGTGTACAGATCCTTGCAACATGGGGCCGTGCATTATCATGCTGCAACCTGAGGTGATGGTCGTGGATGAATGGCATGAGGACAACGAGCGGCAGATGAGCTTCCCTGAGATGGTTTCTGACAGTTTGTGCAGAAATTCTTTGGTTATGCAAACCGATTGTTGCAGCAGCTGTCCGGGTGGCTGGTCTCAGACGATCTTGGAGGTGAAGATGCTGGATGTGGAGGTCCTGGGCTGGTGTGGTTACACGTGGTCTGCAGTTGTGAGGCCGGTTGGATGTACTGCCAAATTCTCTGAAACACCTTTGGAGACGGCTTATGGTAGATAAATGAACATTCAATTCACGGGCAACAGCTCTGGTGGACATTCCTGCAGTCAGCATGCCAATTGCACGCTCCCTCAAAACTTGCAACATCTGTGGCATTGTGCTGTGTGATAAAACTGCACATTTTAGAGTGGCCTTTTATTGTGGCCAGCCTAAGGCACACCTGTGCAATAATCATGCCGTCTAATCAGCATCTTGATATGCCACACCTGTGAGGTGGATGGATTATCTCGGCAAAGGAGAAGTGCTCACTAACACAGATTTAGACAGATTTGTGAACAATATTTGAGAGAAATACGCCTTTCGTGTACATAGAAAAAGTCTTAGATCTTTGAGTTCAGCTCATGAAAAATGGGGGCAAAAACAAAAGTATTGCGTTTATAATTTTGTTCAGTGTAGAAAGTAAATAGGGTCATTTTTCATGAAATTGTATATCTAATGATTAGTCCTGCACTAACGAGAAAAAGAGATTGATAAGGAAGGTCTGTTATATGCTGACCCTGCCTGAGATGTAATCACAAATAAACAGCGCTAGGCCTCAACAACATTTACACAGCTGAACACCCTACGGGCTCCACAGCAGGAATGCACTCTTAAAACCTACTCCATCACCCTCAGCAGAGACTTTCAGTGTGTTAAAATTGATTTTTATAAAACTTAAAATGCAAAACTACAAACAAGTATAAACAAACAAGTACTTTCTGGTTGGCACTGGGTTGACATTAACTCTGAACTGTACTTTGGCAAAATGGCATGCGTTATACAGTATATCTGTCCACTCACTGTGGTTGTACACATGGGAACCAATTTGAAAGGCAGGGATAGATTTGCTTTCACTTCAGCACCCATTAATGTGGACCCATCTGTTCAGAGCATTACTACAATACTGTTCTCTACCCTGACTGTATCCTCTCATACTGCAAAAGCAACATGCATGCCATCTGGGTCCAACATGGGGCTTTGCTTCGAGTCACTGATTACAGCATGACCCACTAGCCTTGCATCTGAGGGCCTGCAGGCCTTAGCCAAACATGTACGATCACACACAGAGATAAAACGAGGTAAAATGTACCTTGAATGTACACAAATTCATTACATGTCCTTCCTGGCTCCAGTAAGCAGAGAGAAGATTGCTGTGGTTAGTTCCCATGATCCTCAGCGTTTTTAGCTATAAATAGCACACATGCTCTACGTTCAAATCATGTTCTGTAGGCCTAGCTCTGTTAATGACCCTACTCTTCTATGATGGCAAACATTGCCTTTCTTAGAGACCCTGCCCATAACCATCAACTCCTGAGTGGCAGTTCCTTCTCCAAACAAATCTCAAATAGGCATCTGATTGTGTGCTTGGTTTTCCAATTTGCAGCGGCTTGTGAATTTCCTTACAGTAGTGCGGAAAGGCTGGGTGTGGTTTGGGTCATTGCTGCACAGATGTGGCCCTGCTGACGCAAGGCACGGCAAGATGTCTGTCTCTTCAGTCTAGCACAGTTTCCTATTGATATAAATTAAGCAACCTCATGATTTTCAGTTGTCTGGCCTGAATGAGAGCTACATGTGCCTGTGTGCTACTGCAGTGCCCATGGCTGTCAGTACAAATCAATGCTGCCTCGTGGAGCTTGGGCTCAATCAGATTCCCTGCAGCCAATATGCAACTCTACTGGTCCTCGCATTTCAGTGGTTGGGTGAATATCATGAAATCTATTATGCACAGGTTGGATCACATTGCATTCCAAAATCAAAAATAAGAAATAAGCAATGTCTGCTGTAATGTAAGATTTTTTGCATTGTAACACTTTCATGACAATTAAATTTATTTCCTCTTCCAATTCTCATTATAGTAAAGCAACAAAGTATTCACGACCGTAATATGAAATGTAAAATAGATAATCAATATATTTTATTGGTATTTCAGTGTAAGTTTAATTTTTAATAATTTATGCCATTTCAATATAAAAAAATTAATTACATTAATTTTTTACTGTATACTTAAAAAAAAAAAACTGAGAACAAGCTGGAAAACAATGGAAATGCTGATAAGAAAACCATCTGGATGTCTTACATAATGAGAATACAATAAAGAATGCAATAAAACATGACATCAAATACAGTAAAATACAATCAAACATAACATGCTTAATATATATATATATATTTTTATTTTTTACACCCATATCTATGCATTTTGTGAGACTGACCCAGTTAAAATTCATTTATTTAAATAGATTCTGATACAATTATGGGTTGATTGATGAACAATCTCGAGGGGAAAAAGATACACGCAGCATTAAATTCTCCTTGTGTCTTCAGGTAGAGCAAATTTATGTAGACAAATTATGCATGTCTGCAGGCCTTCGGGGTAGGTCAAATTAGAATCATGCCTGTTTAAAGACTAGTCCCATAAAACACAAGTAATTACATGATGGCTTAGGTCTTTTTTCTTGCCAACCTTGCAACAAGGGCAAAAAAAAAAAAAGAGTTAATGCCTGCCAGGAACCCTGACAGACAAGGCGAACGGCCTCCAATTCTGACTCCCAGAATTACGCAATGCCCCTAAACAGTAGGCAAAAATGCAAGAAGTGGCATTATATAACAGATTCTGCACATTAAAACAGCTTGTGAGGCAGCCATGTGGAAAACACAGGGTTTTAAATGGGTACAAGTAGTAAAAGTAAATGTGATACTTTGAGAGATGGGGACAGAGAGAGAAAAAAGGAAAAGTGAGGGGTGGTATGGACAACTCCCAATTAAACCAACTGTCTGTCTGCCTGTACCTTAAACCAAAGGATGACATAATGGACATGCCCTCTCAGATTTCGATGCGACTAGCATCTAAGAAAGAAAGCATTCCTAACTTCTATTCAAGAATGAATGCAGGCCTTGAAGGGAGAACAGTGAAGAAAAGATGAAGAAAAGTGAAGGAAGCAGATTCCTTGTTTTGCCAGATTCTCTCTCATTAATGAGATTTAATACGATGTAAGTGAGCTCTTGTCTGTCAATAATAGGGACAGGTTCTCTATTATATAAATGTTTAAAATATGTTGTAGCATTTACTTACAATGCTACCTTTGTTTCCAGGCATACATGAATTGCTTCCAATGGTTGTGTTCAAATGTGAAAGTGGACATAATGCCGATAATATTTTTCAGAGTATATAGAATCAAAGAGACTCAAATTTGGATGTCCCACCCATTTTGAATTGAAGCAAAGTATGAAAAATGGGAAAGTACTGATTCCATGTGAATGTGAGAAATGAAGCGTTTATGCTTCCTCTTGTGTAAGAAAACCACAGGATCTGCTAACAGCTGTTCAATAAATGAATAAAAGGTTCACTAAAAATTCTGAAAAGTTTCCACTCAAAACAGTGGCTTACCACTTTGGTTTGAAACAGGATATAGTCAGAAAGGAATTTACAGGAACACATGCACGACTCCCACAAAGTCAATTTGGAAATACAATCTGAAGCTGGGTTTTGCAACCAAACCATTTTGTTTTTTATTTAATATATTACATTTAATATTGAATATAAACTATTAAAGTAAATTAATATTAATAGATAAATAAGAAAAAAAACAATTACAATATTAAACAATAATATTAATCATGATTATTTATATTATTTAATAGAGCTTTATTGCAGATTTTTGCTCATTGGATGTCTAGGCCGTGGATCTGGATGCAACATTCACAGTCAACCTCAAATATTCCACTTGGTGACATTTCCATATTCAGGAGGAAACATACTTTGAGGACCAAAAGACGAGAACCGCACCCCTGCTCTTCCACAGCTTTATGGAATGTGTCTTGGCTTCAAAGTGAGTCTAATAAAAGCACAGTCACCCGCATCCATCTCAATCAACTCTCTCATGATGTAAACCGAGGTCTTGGGTGAAACCCTGAATTGTCTTTTCTTCAGCTCTATGGCATCATGGACCACTAAGACTGGCTGTGACGTCAGCAACATGTGCAGTTCCTCCCTTGTGCCCAATAAAATCAAAATGCAGCAAGTACAGTCTCCATCAAAACCAACCATGTCTTATTTAGACTTCAAAACCTGTATGTTTTAAAGCAAAATTGCTATTTTTTATGTTATATGACTGATTTAGCATATTATTAAGCTTATGAACTTGCATGATTACATGTTGTCGTCCAATGTGAAATCTGGATCCTGAAGCAAAACCAGCCGAAAAACACTCAAGCTAGAGAATTTTCTGCCCACCCACTAGACACACAGTCATGAAAAGAGCTGCACTTGCTTTTATATAACAGCACCTGGCTCACACCATCGATTTAAAACCACCCGACAGCTTTATTGGTCGTGTGTTATTGCTGTTCGGTTGACACACAGATTAATACAACATAAATAAGAGCTGAATAATCATCTCAGTTTCCACCACAAAGGCTCTGATGCAGTGATGAATAACCTTATAAATATGAGAGCAGGGATGATAAGGTCAAGCGGCAGAGAGGCTATTCAACTGTTTAATGGATTGAGAGGCATGTATTGAGCAGACATCAATGCTGCTGGCCTGAAAATGGATATAAATGAAAAGAAGAGGTCCTTCATTCACTATCTTTCAGTTCCCCAAACATGCACCAAGAGCCACATGCTGTATTAAGAACACATCCAAGTCTATAAAAGCAAAGTACAGCAACTTTCAAGCTTTCATTTTAGTGTTTATAAAAGTAGCCACTCATCTGGCCAAAAGAGAAAAATAGCCCCTCAACTGGTCATGTTAAAAAAAAAAAAAAAGTGGAAAAAAGGGTGATTCTAAGAAAACAGCAGACAGGACTTAGACACAACTGTTTAATATTAAAGTTACAAAAGTGGGCAATAAATTTGTCTGAATATAGGCTGTCTTTGCACGCAGATGTCTGAAAGTAAAAAGCTGACATTCAAAGTTTATCATACTTTGCATACTTATTTCTATATATGGTACTCTCCACAGATACAGTACAAAATAGGTCCAAAAAAGGCTTAAAATTGAGATTTTTTTCCCTTTCTTAAATGGTCAGAGGCTAAATTTGATATGCAACATTGCTTCTGTCTATATACAGTTTAAAGCCATTATTTGTGAGATTTTGCCACATTTTACACAAAGCATATCAAACATAGACATCAAAATTAAATCTATACAACTTATAAAGTAAAGAATTTATAAATAAAATATATACAATTATATAACATTTTAAATGTTTTAACTTACGAAACAGCATTTATAAAATTAATAAATAAAACAAATACAAATGTATTAACAGCATTACAATGAACTGGTATCAATTCAATATATTGTGACATATGATTTTTATTGTTAAAAGTGGAACAGGCCAAAAATGACCAGTTTGGGGGGGGATAAAAACATTTGATTTGTTTACAGCTAGTTACTTTTCGTACCGAGTCAATCTTGTGTGACATAATCATTTATAAAACATGTCTAATAAAGATAGATTTTTTTCTCGCAACGAAAAAAAAACATGAAGTGTGTACCTCTAAGCTTTGCAAAAGTCACAGGAAACCCGTATTGATGGAATATGTCGCATCTCTTCCTCAGCAAGTTCAAGAGATGATTTTGGGGAGTTTTGAGAGAGGTGAGTGCATAGAAAGTATTTACTGAAATGTTACTGAAGACGGCGCGTGATTAACGCACAGACAAATCGCAAACTCTCAGTTGCTTAAAAAAAAGTTTTATCAACACCTGTACAAACAAACCATCGCTTTCTATGATTATCGTGGAAGTCATTTATCATATCAAAACATAACGGTGAGTGTATTTTAAATAGAGGTTCAGAATAAAATCGAAACGTAACACAAACTTACCAAAATAAACAGTCTTTTCGCATTTAGGGCACTTTGAAGCCATCGTCTCTCAAGCCGGATTCTCTCAATCAGCGTCAGGTTTGTCTTCCAGGCGCGCAAGAAGACCAATGGCTGAGAGAGCTGGAGCGCATCCTACTGAAAGCGCCGCGCTGGATTTGCATAGCCCCGCCCACTCTCGCAGGTCTGCTTGAGGGCTTCGCTTTTCGCTTCTCCCATTGGTCAGGCTGACGGTCAGTCATCAAGTGGGCGGGGTCGTCTGGCTGCCACTGGCTCTTTCTTTTTACATCCTTCAACGGGAATGTGAAAGGCGTCCAACAAAGGTTCCTTTCACGTCTCATGAATAGGGATTCTTCAGCACTTGCCAGACCGTTACTAGTGGAAATCAGAGGGAGAAAGATATTGGCAGGTCCCAGTCATGCTTACAACACTTCTCTTTTTGTTTGGGGTTGAGGTCACTGTATGGCAGTATTACGTTTTTGACTAGTTTGTCCCTTACATCACCACGCCTAAAAATGTCTGTCACCCACATCTTTTTTTACACTCGGGTTTTTGCCAGCTCTTACAGACTTTTGGCTTGTGTCCACGTCATTTCTCCCTCGAACTGATCAGTCAGCAGAACAAATGTCCACCTTTTCCAGACTCCTTCACAGCTACACGCAACCAAGTCCTGTTGTCTTCCATAAATCTCTAAATTGCTTAGTCAACTAGTCAAACAGAACCCTGACTAGTACTGTTGTAAAGTGTCTCTTGATACCTAAGTGAATATTGACTCTCACTCTACCTATAGCTGATTTCAGTGAGAGGGATGTGAATCTTGGGTAACACTTTACTTGAAGGGGTGTGCATAAGACTGACATGACACCTTCATAATCATTACATGACACATGTCATGAATATGAAGGAGGTTTTATGCATGTTTATGACAACTGTCATTAATGGCATTCGCTCGGTTTATGTCATTTTAATGAAATATTAGTATTATTAATATATAGGATTATATCATATGCAAATGTGAATGAGGATCCAGATGTACTGAAGCAGAACTGGTCTATTATTGTATTAAAGTGGTTCTGGATATTCTTAACTGCAAGAGACTGAAGGAGAGAGGTTGGTATCAGACCTCTTAAGGGTGTCTACAGTTAAAGACAGCAGTCTGGGAAACAACAGCAGGTGTCTGTGGTGACCGATAAGGCAGACAAGGCACAGACTCCATGTTATCTCCAACTAGTCTCTAAGCAACTCAACCCAACTTTACTATCAGACATTCACAGGTCAGAAACTGGAGAAAGAGCTCAGAGTGACCTTAACATGGTACTATTACATAAATGGCATCGCTGCGAAGGCCCTTTGTCATACTTCAAGTTTCAGAAAAGGGATGCTGAGGAATGTCAAAAATCATCCCTTGTGGTATTTGTCTTGATTCTCTGCCTAAGATAACAGTCGAACGGCCTCGTCCTCAAATCGCACACACTCTGAGATTGTAGTGATGGGAAGATGCACTCAGCTTTCCAACAGTCCTCCTCTGGGAGTTTCCTCATCTCTGGAGTGTCTTTGTTTTATCTAATCAGAGCTACTTTTTTTATCTGGTTTGCTTACACATTGTTCATGTCTGTGTCGAGTCATTGTTTGTTTAAGTTCAAGTGGAAAATTAATGCTTTTGGTCACATGAACAGGTGATGTAACCACAAAAAGTCACAGGAGAAGGGCGAGGGAACTATCACATGGATTCAAAAATGCTTGTTTTGATGGTCTAAAGTACTTTCCAGCACCTGACAGGAAAATGCAAGTGGTTAATCTGTTGATTACATGAGGGAATTTTTTATAAGATGTTGAGGATGTTTTGGTTACAATGGTTGTTTTGGTTTGTTTGTGTGTGTGTGTGTGTATGTTGTGGATATTACTTGCAAATGGCAGTTCTTATTCTGCTGTTTGTAATTCACCTGAGTAATTAGTGATTTCTCCGTTGAATGGGTTAGTAGTTAACAGTACATCTTGGATAGTAAGCAGTTCATCAGTGTATTTTTATACCAATATACTGTATATATAGCTTACCTTTTGAAGTGAAAAGGAACATCCCGTGCACATAAATAATAATAATAATAATAAATAACTAAAATCAAATGAAAAATATTGTATTAAAAATGTATAAATAAAAATAAAATAAGAAGGTCACTTACTTGAGTGGGTGTGCTAAGACTGTACATAATCATGACATGACACATGTCTTGAATATGAAGGTTTTTTATGCTTGTTTATGACAACTGTCATTAAGTGTAATTTGCTCAGTTATGTAATTTTTAATGCAAGATGACATTGTTTGAGATGTCTTTATTATGGGCTATGGTTAGGGGTAAGGGTAGGGGTAGGTTAGGTTAGGGTTAGGTCAAATAATGTCATAGTTGCATTAAAAATGACATAACTGAGCAAATTACACTTAATGACAGTTGTCATAAACAAGCATAAAAAACCCTTCATATTCATGACAAGTGTCATGTCATGATTATGAAGGTGTCATGTCAGTCTTATGCACCCCCCTTCAAGTAAAGTGTAACCAATTAAATGACTACATTAAAATATAAAATACAGTATTTTACTCTTATGATTGGCCTATGATTGCTCTGTCACCATGGGTGCGCTCTTAGAGGCTTTTGTAGACCTTACCATATTGTGAAGTATTTTTAGAAATAAATATAATAAAAAATACAATTTGGGGCCACTGTCGTATGACAAGAAAGCTTGAGCTATGTTTTTATTTATTTATTTTTAACAATGATATCCACTTAATTTAAAGGGTTAAAAATACTTTTTAGACCCAGTGCATTAAATTGCATCTCTCTGAAAACTGTATAGACTTTTCCCACACATGAAGTAAAATGCCTAAAATGACAATCTTGGGAAGCTCATTCTAGCAAGTTCTCATTTAGCCTTTTCCCAAGTGAGACTTTGTCTAAAAGCTTCCTGCAGAACTAAGAATAATATTGCTTTTTACAGTTGATACTTTTCTTTCTTCTTTTTTTCTCATATGGCATATGAGATCACTTCCACAATGTTTCAAATTGAACCTGTCCAGAGATGTATTTTGTCAAAACAGCATGGGAACGCCCACACAAAAATCCCAAAACTTGACATATTCAAAACAAACAGAGCAATAACAGATCCATTCCTCAAACACACAGCCACCAGAGGCGCATTTGTCTCTCTGGACAAACACTTAGACCTGGTTTCACAGACAGGGCTTAGACTAAGCCAGGACTAGGCAATAGTTCAATTAGGACATTTAAGTAATTTGTATTAGCATGCCTTAGAAAAAACATCACTGGAGTGCATTTTGAGACAAAACAGAGGCACTGATATATTTTAAGATCAGTCTGTGCAAGTTTCTTTCAGTTAAAACTGCTCAGATTTACACTTTAGTCTGGGACTAGGCTTAAGCCTTGTTTGTGAAACCGGTTTGTGTATAGTCTTTGGGTTTGGGTCAAGAAAGTACATCACAGTTCACATTTGTAATTTTGCCTTTGAAGTATAACACAGTACAGAAAAGAAGAAACAAGTATAAACAGACCAGTACAATAAAGGGAAAATATCCCAGTTTTACTTTGAAAAGTGATTTTTTTTTAAACGAAAACAGATTTACTCTCTGTGTGAAAGCAGTTTTGTGCACTAAAATGTACACAAAATAAAAAAAATACAATTAGAGTATAAAAAAAAAGATAATTGTGAGAGTTTATAAGTTGCAGTATATGAGATATAAAGTCACAAGATATGTATGACTATATATTATATTATATATATATATATATATACTATATACAGTATATATATATATATATATATATCTATATATATATCTATATATGTAGTGATTATAAATGAATAAATTCCTTTTTATTAGCAATTTTATTTCATTTATTAGTTGACTTTGATATGGAAATGGTCTTTCATAGGAAATACACATTGGGATATATAAAAATATTTCTTTCAAACTGTAAAATCTTTGTGAACTAAATAAAGCAAGTGATTTTCCCTACAATATAATTTGTGTTCAAAATGAAGGTTATGACCTACACGCTTATAATTTTGCCTGGTGTAGAAGACAGGGTTTTGCAGTATCCAAGGACTAGTAAATTCAGTTTTAAGAAGGAAGCTGTGATTGATTTAAAGGTTATGTGAAGAAGTAAGCTGTCATTTACATCATTATATAACCAACCACAGCCACAGTGATCGTAAATGACAAGATTAACAATTTGTATATGCACATACATGTGAGTTCATGCATGTACCGTATAAAAACTATGCATAAAACGGTCCATTTCTGTTAAATTGACAGTCCTGCCTATAGGGAAAAGCGTCAATCACAGCCCTTTACTGCCCTACTTTTATCTAGATATTGTTGTATATCATGCAGAGCAGAGCAGGGAAATGCACCCACACATGCACATTTACTACAAAAAAGATCTTGATGGACATGTTACACTTTTGCATGCAATGCACCCGTATGCGTGGAGCCAGTAACCCGGCCCTGTGGTCTCTGGGTCAGCTGCTGCTTTCTTCCCCAAGATTTTTGGCATACGGATGACTCCACTGTTCTCTTGCCAACTGTCCATGTCCTGTAGAACTGATAGCAGGCTAAAACACGGACAGCTGGCCTCTTGTAGGGCCTCGCACCCTTTATGTCTGGCGCTTTGTGGTTTTGGTATAATTCTCCAGCAGGGCAGGGCAGGGCAGATGGAAACAGTGTTCATGCCAGTCCACAGCAGCTGAGAGTTTGAAAATCCTGTCACTCCTGGCCAGAGTATAGTCTTTTTTTCCTCTTTCTCTCATTCGCTTTGTTATTGCTTCCTCTTTTTCTGTCTCTGCACCCCTTTAAACTTTCTTGTTAAGGTCTGTGCTTTTATCTGGTTTATCATCATTCTGTGTTGCCCTTAAAGGGATAGTTCACCCAAAAATGAAAATTTGATGTTTATCTGCTTACCCCCAGGGCATCCAAGATGTAGGTGACTTTGTTTCTTCAGTAGAACACAAACGAAGATTTTTAACTCAAACTGTTGCAGTCTTTCAGTCTTATAATGGAAGTGAATGGAAATCACAGCTTTGAGAGTAAAAAAAAAAAACACAAACAAAACCAAATTAAACCCTGCGGCTCGTGACGATACATTGATGTGTAAAGGCATGAAACGATCGGTCTGTGCAAGAAATTGAACAGTATTTATATAGTTTTTTACCTCTGATTCATGCAATGTCCGAACTGTTCGAACTGTCCTGAGCGCGTCCTGAGTGCGTCCTCGACAGCCGGCGCGTGACGCGCTCAGGACAGTTCGGACATTGCGGTGAAAATCAGAGGTAAAAAACTATATAAATACTGTTCAATTTCTTGCACAGACCGATAATTTCGTGAAAGCTGTGATTCCCATTACACTCCATCGATATGAGCTGACAGACTGCAACGGTTTGAGTTAAAAATCTTCGTTTGTGTTCTACTGAAGAAAGTCGTGGCCTAATGGTTAGAGAGTCGGACTCGTAACCCAAAGGTTGCGGGTTCAAGTCTCGTACAGGCAGGGACTGTAGGTGGGGGGAGTGGATGTACAGCTCTCTCTCCCACCTTCAATACCACGACTGAGGTGCCCTTGAGCAATGCACCAACCCCCAACTGCTCCCTGGGTGCTGCAGCAAAGAAAAAAAAAAGGCTGCTCACTGCTCCGGGTGTGTGTTCACGTGTGTGTGTGTTCAGATACACCCCCCCCCCCCCCCCCCCCCCCCCCCCCCCCCCCCCCCCTCTCAAACTTGTCATTTTTGGGTGAACTATCCTTTAAAGTCAACATATTTTCAACCCATTTTGCTTTCATGTGTGATTTTATTTGTATGATAAATGTAGGCTAAGACTGATTTTATCAGTCATTTTTTAATTGTGAAATGGATGGGTAGAGTTAAAAACTTTTTTGTTGCTTGTGGAAAAAGAAAGTAATTTCATTGTGTTGTTCATGTTTATATGTGTTTCTTCAACTTCAGGGTTGATTTTTATTGAAACAGATTTAAACAATTTCAGTAAATAATTAATTTATTTATAGAAAAAAGTAATGGAAACCTTTTGCAGTGCAATTATAATATACATTACTGTTCAAAAGTTTGGGGCATAAAAAGAAGCCTTGTGCTCACCAAGGCTGCATTTATTTGATCAAAAATACAGTAAAAACTGTAATATTGTGAAATGCTATTGCAATTTAAAATAATTGTTTTCTGTTTTATTATATTTTAAAATGTAATTTATTCCTGTGATGGCAAAGCTAGATTTTCAGCATTTCATTACTCCAGGTCTTCAGTGTCACATGATCAGTCAGAAATCATTCTAATATGCTGACTCACAACTCAAGAAACATTTCTTATTATTATCAAAGCTGAAAACAACTGTGTGTAGCGTCTGGACCAATCAAAAACACAAGTTTCATTTGATTTATCAAATCAATTATTCATTAGGTTAACAAATTGTCACAGTCCCCTCACCAAATAAACTGGATGCCAGGATGTCTGCAACAACACCAGGCCCCCCCTGGTCCCCATGGCAACTAATGCTGATATCACTGGTTTTATTACCCACAGGAATGTGAGTAGGGAAAACCACTACCTTTTTATAGGAAGAGACACAACGCACAGTAGAAATTGACTTTTCTAATAATTAATTCATAGGAAAACATTTCTTTGAATGAACACAAATGATCCTTCAGGTCATTGGGTATATTATTTTTGACTATTGTCTAGACTATTCACCTGCAGGGCTTATGAGATGAACATTCTGTTCACTGCCAGATGTAATCTTACCATGTTTAGTGTCTATGAATTCGCCTTCTGATTATCTAAACAAGATTGTATATTATATGTTGGTGCATAGGCAATATATATTAGTGTCCTGGGAATCTTTAGTAATTTCGATTCAAGTACATTTGCATTTATGGACACAAAGGGTCATGAAAACTCCCAGTAGTTAAAAACACAACGTGGGCCGGCAGCCTTCTCAGGGACAGCCCATGTGTGAGAGGTGGGACATCTTCAGAACATTAAAGCCAAACACTAGGACCCGCCCGAGTCGGGTGGGTTTGTTTGAATTACTGGAGAAAGAGTGAGCTACAAGCTCCAGGGACATCCGTAAGACGTGCCAGGCTCGCATTCGACTTTCCATCATCAAGATTCTCTGACGCAACTGGTTCGTTTCATCAAACAACTCAGCAAAGTATCAACTTGAACAGTTGGGACTCGCACAAAGCAGTATTTTCTAGTTCCGAGCAGAACGAAAACAGGTGAAGGTATTTCAAGTATCATTTGCACCTTGTTACAAGCAGTGGTGTATGGAAACTAAGGGAAATCTCGAGAGCATTTCCTGTAGAAAAATTGCTGAAATATCACAAAATGGTTGGGTTAACCAGTAGGTGTCAGAATTCTTAAAATGCTCTTCTCGCGTTTTACTGCGTTAAGCGCTTGAACCTTTTTCCGTGAGTATCAAACTGTTGTGAGGAATGTGTGATTAGCACTGGTCGGTTAGCCAGTTATAACTGTCGGTGATTGAAGACCACGTTTAGTGTGTGTATGTGATGTATTGAACTAGACGAGTTTAAAGTGTGTATGTAGTATGTTGACTAGTTTAAGTGATTACAGAGTATACATAAAAAGTACGTACTGATATCGACAGCTGGACCGTTGGTCATTGTTTTTGCCATACACGGGAAGCAGTGCATTCAATCATGCGGAGTTTATGCTACAAGCTCTTGTAGAAGTTGTACCGAAGGGAACTAAGGAAAAAAGCTATGTCTCCGCACTTCAAACCCAGAGGATGAAACATGTGATGCAGTCATCTGTAAAATACATCGTAACAGACGGCTCAAAAATATTATAATTGTGTGACATTATCATTAGTTATGTGAACAGCGACATGGGGCTATATTAATGAATGTTGGAAGGCCAACGCGTATTGACATATATACTTTTTCCAGGATACTTGTAATGAATAAGTAAAGGTTCAAAGAAGTATCGAGTCTTTTATGAGTAGGGGTGCATACCTTGGGTCTGAATAAAGATGTGATAAGATTTATTTTATAGCGTTCTGTCTAGATTTTAATGTTCTATACCTCCGCTTGTCGCCAGAACCCTAAGATTTGGCAATAGTATGAAACTTAATCGTAGGAAACGATAGTAAGTATTGCATTAATAAAAAAACCATATATGGTGACCGGTAAACAATGAAATGCGCAACCCTATCATATCCTAACCATTTAAAGCTATTTGTGGAAAAAAATATTTCCATTTATTATGTAGTTTAAAAGTGGAGTTTGGTGTCATTTCCACTACACCAAACAGTAATGCTTCCAACTATGAGAAGCGCATGGGCAGACTATTCTGGACGAAGGATCCCTTGTGAAGACAACAGAAGGAATATCACTTGAGTGTCATTTCTAATCAAGCTGTAAGTTTGTCAAATTATGCAAAAAGTTTGAAAATATTATTTAATTCCTATTGTATGAAATAGGCTATGTTAGCAAGGCAAAGTGAGTTGGCCATTTTCCACCATCATTTGAGGTGTAGTGGAAATGTGTTTTGGAATTTTTATGACTTTCAGATAAGAAGATGAATTTTTCCTCCACCAACAAGGAATTCTCAGTAACTGATGAAAAATTACAACGACAAATATGTTTTGTGAAAGACAGTAAAGCGTACATTTAATTTGGCTATTTTTATGGTGCTACAGCTGAAATGAAATACAGTAGTAAAGTTTTTGCCTTTATCCAATTCTACTGATAGGGACTTTAAGAGATTTCGACAAGAATCAGAATAGGATTGAGAAATGCTGCAACCAGGATTCAAACTCGTGTCACCTACTCAGTGTCAGAGCACTAGGCCATTGCTTCTATCAAGCACACTATTTCTAAACCAGATGAATGTGCACACGAACACACATGAAAGCCACAAACGCGTAGCCTACACATTTATCACATCTACAACGCCACACAATTTTCTCTTCTAATCTAATACGCCACAACACAGAGAACAGGAAGAGGAAAACGATAGTTCCGGAAAGAAAAGCTTTGTACTACAAAATGCATGAGATGAGGTCAGCGCCGGGGTTGCTCTGACAAAATATGTCATCAGGCCCAAATCTAATCTTCTGATGTGTTGTGAAAGAGGCAAGATGAGCCAATTAATTGGGTGTCACTTCCTCTGTCAGCGGTGTCGGTGCTGCTGTGTTCTGAGGACTCACATTGTACACTTTGTTCTGTAGCGAGCACGTGTGGACAAAGACATGTGATTAACCCTCATGTGGTGGTCGGGTCCTTTTTGCTCTGTAACATCGTAAGTGTGATAGTGTTCAGAACACAACACACACAAGGGTTAAAGATGGTTTACTTGCGCCCCCTGCTGATCAGTAGTAGAATGTGCATATAAATACAGCACACTGGCAGAACTCTAATAAGAAGAAAGCTGAAGTCATATCTTAGAGGCAAACTGCATCATTCCTTCTCTGTTGTTTAAGATATTTTAATTTATTTTCCTTTGTAGGCCTAATGCAAAATTATAGTATATTGCTGCCATCTGGTGACAGTCAGAATGGCGCCCTTTTATTTTGTGAACATCTTTGTACAGCCTCCAGACATTATTAATAACCTTATATCATCTATAAGGTTTTCAGTCCAGATTTTAAGAATTTTGTGCATGAATCCTCTCTACTAGGCTTAGAGAAAATGCTTAGAAATGCAAGAAAATACAATAGGTATACAATTATTTCAGATTTTATATTTGTCAATAATCATTTAAGACACAGATCAGTACAAAATATTTCAGTACACATCATTCAGTCTTCATTCAGTCTCAAACGTAATATTTTGCTACGGCCTAATACTACATATTATAGAATTTGCATTAAGATACCAAGACTAACATTTATAATATTACTATTTTTTTATAAAGTAGGAAAAAAAAGCAGATTTAATGGTCAGCAACAAGCCCCAGACAGATTATGTAAGTGTCATTTCCCATTTTATGCTTATAAAATGATCAGATGTCTTCTCATTTGATCTGCACAAGTGTTTGTCTGTTTTGATGTACTGTACCAATAAATCTTAGTGTCCATTATACAAGCACTTCTGTTTCTGGGTTTCTTTCTTTCACCAGCATTTCTGATCGAAAGTCCTTTACACCTGATCCATGCAGAGGTTTCATTTGTGTACTTGTGTGCGTGTGTCTATATACAGCAAACTGCATGAAACTGATCAGCAGCCCTCCCTCTGTGCAGGTTCTAAGAGCACTGAACCCAGGTTCACAGTCACAGCCATGGATTGAAGACAATGGTTATGATATTTGTGAACTGTGTTTGGCTGTAATTAAGTCTGTAATAAAAAGAACACAAGAAAAGACGGAGCTTGATCGGGCCACACACTTTAATTGATTTCTTCTGTTTCTCTAGCAGTTGCCTGCTGTGCTAGAGCAAGGGCCCTGGGAGAAGGCCAGCTGGGGCTCTGCCGAGAGCAGCTAGCGAGAGCAAAGAAGATCGAGAGACAGAGTGCAAGAATCCAGAAACCTTCTACTGCTTGTTAGAGGCTTTTAGTCCTGGGTATAGACTGCAGCAAATTACCATTAGGCTACTTCAGAATCATTACATGATAACTGCTTCAGCATATTGAGATCAATTTGATTGCTTCAGTTTGAAGTCCAAAAACACACATATTTATGAATAAATACGTAGGCACACACACAAATCAGCAGTATGGGCTTGCTTTGTTGTGAGTCTCCACAGAGGGTAAATCGAAGCCTGCCATTGGCTGAGGCCGGTCATGTGATTGCAGATTACAGCTTGAGGCAGAGCTCGGTTTGTAAGGTTTTCATATGGTGTAAATCAGCTACTCACCACAGCATTCCACTCTGCCTTCACTAACAACAACCACCAAACATGAGGTGCCCTACCATTCCACGCCAATCCAGCGCTCACAAAATCCCACTCACCTCCCCCAAAATCTTCTCCACCAAAATTACATTATTAATGCCTTGTCACATGTCAAGCCTCATCTAAATAGTCAGAAGGGTTTATAGTCACATATGTTTTGTTAATTGATTCACAATCATCTTTATATTTATTTGTTTATATTCATGGGTCCCCCTCCTTTGGGCCTAATGAATGGGTTATATATCACGGTTGTCCCCCTAAAGACAGTCCTGTTTATTCTTGATCTATTTTTGTATGTCATATCTATGTACCAGTGTGAGTTTGTATTTTTTGAACAGAGAATTGAGTAGCAGTGTCCTTGTGTGGTGTTTCAAAACGTTTATGTCAGTGATGTAGTTTGCAATGTTATACATGTTAAAAATTGCAAAAATAAAAACTAATTTCTATTATACAATGAAATCAATCCTAAATATATTAAATGACAGTCCCCTCTCTCTCTCTCTCCCTCTCTCACTCGAATGATACTATTAAACATTTAGTAAATAAAACTGAATAGATACGGAATTGATTTGATTGTAGAATAAGTGCAAGTTATGGAAATTATTAGATGAGATAATTATTATAGAATTTGGTCCAAAATTTATTTCATTTTTTTTATTTTGAATGTGAAAGATAACAACATTAATCAATTAGGCACAAAGTGATACTTATCTTTTTAAATATATTTTATATTTAAGGATGTGTATGTATGTAATATCGAATAAGTCCTTCATGGACAAACGAGAGTTGGGATGACAGTTAGGGAGAGTGTATTCTAAAAACGAACTCGCAACAGCAGGCGCACGCAGACCACATATATAGATTAATACGTTTACAAGTAAATTATTAAGTCTTATATTATATAGAGAACATTCTCAAGTAAGTTTGAGTGAGATTAATTCATGGACAGTTTATTATGTATGCGATACTTTTCTCAGCATGAGTAGTACTAGAGGTCTCATAATTTTAGTGTCTCTTGCTGGTTTAAGGGTCTATTGCTTGTGTTTTCACATGTTGACTCATTCAATGTGTAAAAATCCTGGAACATGTGCCACCCAATGACTTCTGAAAAGCAGTGTTTTACGTTTCCCTCTGACCAAACTTAGAAGAGGCTAAATCTTTGTAGTTGTGTACGCAGGGAAAGTATAATTATAAACTGGCTTTCGAGACTTTGAGCGTATTCCAAGGCTAGAGAACAAATAAATAAAACAGGATTTGGATTTGGTTTAGTGACTGTCAACCAGTGTTTAGACTACTTGCTCGGAACGACCACATTTCTTTATTATGTACCAGAAGACGCTTCAGGCTGAAAGTATACTCTTTTGGTAGTCATTAAAAACATCTTCACTAACTCCACAAGATGACCTCTCCATTAGGTTTTTCACACTCATTAACATGTTAACCCAGAGTCACTTTTAAGCCTTGGCTAATGTAATCCTATTTGAATGTATCACATTGTACACCTTGAAAGTGGTTAAAGAAGTGCTACAACTGTTAATGAAATGTTATCCAGGGTTAAAAGGGGCCTCAACCAGGGATTACTAAAATATGTTAACGCACAGTTAAGCTTAATGTGAAAAGCCTAGTTAATAATGATGGTGTTGGACAATAAATATTCTTTGTTAAGTGATTTTATTAAGATTTCTACTCACATCCAAGCTTATTTATTCTGGGTATTGCTGGCTTGGTATTAGTCTAGCTGGCTGAACAGCACAGCCATGCTGGAGACCAACTAAACTTGTGTGAAGAAGCTGATTGACCAAGGAAGTCTTGCTAGTTAAGATAGTTAAGGGGCCTACTGGAAAGACTATATCATTTGAAACACAACATATATTGGTAAGCAACTGCTGATCTTTTCAACATCGAATCCATCATCCTTGCCACAATCCCCTAGCTGTGTCTGAAATCACATACCATCTGAACAGATACTGTAGTTTAATAAGAACTTACTTTGCGACCATTAAAAAAGTATGTGCTATATAGTATGAATGTATGTAATATGAGTGAGATCCATATTACATTTGTGGCCTCATGGGACAGTAAAGCATCCATCAGATACGCACTTCTTGACATAAGTAGAAGGTCATCCAGTTACTTTTTTGTTTTATGAATACTTTGAATTTAGGCATATGCTTTTCATACACTATGCATTTTCAGATGATAATGCTCGGCAAGTAAGGGACTTTTCTGAATTCATAAATCTAGTGTTCTTTTTCCAGACAAAACCTCTGCGTATTATGGAAAGACTAATGCTGTTTGGCTGGTAGAAAAAACAAAGCAAAGCAATGCAAAACAACACGATATGCAATCTAACCTGAGGAAAAGCTGATCTTTGATTAGAACCGCTACGAGTGAATTTACACATATTCTGGTTTACGAATCTGTTCTTTTTCCGGACAAAGCCTCTGTGAAGAAAAAAAACAAAAACAAAACATAGATTTAACTTTGAAAAAGAATCATATCAGACATTTGATCCTACTTTTCGACTCAAGCCAACAAGCAGCCATTCTAATACCATAGCAACTTCCTACCCATGCCCTAGCAACCAGCCACACACCCTAGCAACCATATTGCAACGTGGCCCAGCCAAATGTCACCACCAGAACATTATTTAGACACAGCAAGGTTTGGACTCTCAGCTCCAACTTTGTGATAGCACCTTTTCGCATTTTCTTCTAAGTTATTCTAGTTAATGTTTCTCCACAGAGTCTTTTCTTGTTTTGTTATAGGCTACTTGTTTGTTTATCTTTGTTTCAAACTCAGTCTGAGAGCAACAGTTGTTTATTTGTTTCATTTCGCCTCTAGTGGGTCCAAAGTAGTACAGGAATGGTTCGGTCGTTTGAAGTAGGCGGGGAAACGCGAGTGATGCTGCCCATACAGACCCCCTTCCCCTCCCTCTGGCGCTCTCTCCAGCCCGTGGCCCGAGTCACTGCTCCAGGATCCCGCGTTGTTGGGAAGGTGCCCCTAAACACGCGGGTGATTCTGAGCGCGATCACTTACACCGCCCCGTAGAACGCGGCTGCATAAAAATATGTGCACTGTCTCTTTAAGATCCCTTCGTTGGCCCGCTTCGTATTGATCAATCCACCATTTTCCAGCGCACAGCACTCAGCGGCGGCGGCGGAGAGAGAAAGCCCTACCTGGAGACGCCAGGCAGGACCGGGGGCAGTCATGGCAGCCAACATGTACCGGGTTGGAGGTAAGAGATCACGCTTGGTAAAAAAAATGTTGTGCCCTTTTTTGTGTGTCGCTCTCGTTCATGCTTTTTCGCAACAAGGCTTAGCAGTTTTAGGTTTGTCCTTCCTCTTTTATGTTTTAAAGTACTGTAGGACTACAGTGAGAGGATGATGATGGTGATAGCGTACAGCGAGATGAAGAGGAACACTCTCGTTTCGGGACCCCGAGAATGTTTTTACTACTAACTGGCGCAACATTTATTGCCGTTAGCACGATGTAACGTTAGCGCGTCCGAATGTCATCGAGTCTTAGTAACAAACTCAGAAATTTTACACAGAAGAGACGCTTTTGAGCTTTTAAAGTTAAAGTTTGAGCCGCACGCCTCACTTAAGACACCCTGACGGGTCGGAAACACGCTGTTTTAATGAGAGAGGACGGTACAGTGTGAAGTCTTTGTCTTGTAATTGACTTTTTATAGATATTGGATGTAATGGATGGAGGGAGAAAGTTTTGGCACATAGATGTAAAGCCAGTAGATTGAGTCCAGTGGTCATGGAGAAGCTGTAGTGTATAAAAGGAGAACAAAAATGAACTTAATTGAGATGTATGTGCTCAAAATAAAGAAGAAAGATGTCAGTAATGCACTGCTGTTGTTATAAATCTGGGTCACATTTAAAAGGGGTTCACAATTATCTGTAATTACCTGAATTATCTATTATGGCTGAAGCTAAGGTACCTAGGCTATTTAAATGAACAGTTCGCCCCCTCCCCCCCCCCCCAAAAAAAGAAAAAAAAGTGCCATTTACTCACCTTTATGATGTTCCGAACCTGCATGACTTTTTCTTCCGCAGAACATAAAAGGAGATGTTAGGCAGAATGACAGCCTCAGTCACCATTCACTTTCATTGCTTTTTCCATACAGTTAAAATGAATGGTGATTCTGCCTCCTTTTGTGTTCTGCGGAAGAAACAAAGTCATACAGGTTTGAAACATCATAAGGGTGAATAAATGATGCCAGAAGTTTCATTTTTGGGTTATCCATCCCTTCCAGTGATTGCATTTGGCTCAGGAAGCTGTTGGTATCAATTATCCATTAGGATCCTGGCTATGCTGATTTAGGGAGAATGAATGTGTGCTTACAGTGTCCAGTGTGTAATTATTGGTATAATGAGTGTATTGGGCTTCGGGAGCTGATGAACTTGGTCTAACCTGAAGAAAAACTGATCTTTGATGAGGAGGAATACGAGGGAATTTACACCAATTGTGGTTCACAAATCTGTTCGGCAGCCCAGCTGTCCTCAAATTCTTGTTTTCCACCCTGGATGTTTCGGTTTAAACATTTTCCTGATGTGTGACGTATACTGTATACAGTATTCGAATGTTTTGTTTATAGAATATCTGGATCGTCTACTACATTTGTGAACGTGTAGTATACAAGCATACAGTATCCATCCCACAATGCAATGCGCTTGACTTAACTTTTCTTTTGCAGTTTTGCAATTGAACTGGAGCAAAAAAATAAAATTTCCCTGGCCCCCCAAAAATGACCATCTCTACCATCTCTTAAAGGAATAGCCTAGTTCAGCCAAAAATGAAAATTCTGTCATTATCTGCTCACCCACATCATTCTAAACCTATAAATCTTTTGTTGAAGATGAAGATATTTTCAATATTCTCTCCAAATTTTTGTCCATCCATTGAAAGTCCACGCAACCAAAACTTTGATGCTTCAAAAAGTTCATAAAGATATTGTAAAGGTAATCCATATGAATCAAGCGGTTTAATCCAAGTCTTCTGAAGAGACACAATCTCTTTATATGATGAACAGATTTAATTTAAGGTTTTATCTAAATAAAAACATTGATCGATGCACATAGAGCACATCAACTCTGCTAAACACGAAACTTGCTTGTCACACAAGAACTAACCTCATTTGGAATGACATGAGGATGAGTAAATGATGACATAATTTTTATTTTCGGGTGAACTATCCTTTTAGAATGTTCCTATCTTTCTCAGGTTTTAATTTAGACATATTTAAACATGGTCATGTGACAACAGTGTATCATACCATGGTTTGAAATAGTTAGCGTTGAATAATGCATACAAAATACAGTATTGCGTCTGTACTACTCGGTATGCAGTGCACTATATTCTAAGGTCGCTGTTCTCACTGGATATCCTGTACAGAGATGAATCACAGGTTTGTGAATGCGTTCGTTCAGGACTTTAAGATCATTGCGTAATTCTGTTACTCTGTTACACGCTCCTCCCCATGTTTGCAACATCCTTGGCTGCTGAGGCTGGAAATGGCCCCAGGCACTCCATCCAGCAGAGAGTCTCCAAGGGCCTCCATACCTCTGGCTACTGCATCACCTGATACATATCGACATCTCCTGCGCTCTCTCTCCATTTCTCTTTTTCTCTCATTGCTCTAGCGTGGACCAAAAGAAGCACATTGACCAACCTCGGATTGGAGCAAAGCCAGTTTTGCACTATTTTACACCTCCATGTTCAGACCTCTGCTGTGCACCCTAGCAGCCATACTAATCGCTGATTGCTGAAATGCACAATAACTATCATTTGGATTTCGTTAAAGCAGCCCAGGCCGCTTCCCGCGTTGAAGTGTTCAGAATTCTCCTGATACCTCCAATGCAATCATCGTTTTCCATTGAGTAGATTTTGGGGTATCGAATTTGGAAGCAGGGCCATAATGGTTAAAACAATGCCCCGTGAGGGAGAAACGAAGCCTTAGCATTCCTTGCCTCCTTTGTCCTCCCTCACACTTGATGGAGAAGGTAGTCGGCCTGAATTCTCTCTCATTGAGCTAACAGCTTTTCTCTGGCTGATGAAAAGGGAGGCTTCTCCTAGACTCCAGCGCAGAATAAATGTGCCAAGAAAATCAGAGGAAAAAATGTTGAAACTGACCACCATGAACAGCCACAGAAATGATGGAAGTGGGCTGAATCACTTTGCGATTGGTGTCGTTGAACTCGGGATGGGCCAGGTTTGAGTCAGGTTGATAAGAAACGTTGTTTCGAGCCATTGGGCAGGACACAGTGAGCAGAGATATATGGTGTTTGGGCACCTTTTCCAGGTGTTCACTATCTTTAATATGTGTCCGATCAGTGCGGGCCACAAAGCAAGTGGATTTCAGATTTTTCTGTCTGGTACAGTAGCCATAGCCTATTACATGGTACATTTTGAAGATGCATTTTGTTCCCCATCCGCCTTAGGGAACGTGCGGTTGCTTTAAAGTTTTGTTCATGCTGACGTGAGTCTAGTAGAATCTTCTGTAAATCACAGGCCAAGCATCTGTGCCTGCAGAACATCGCATAAGGGACAATGATGTGATGCTCATTGTGTTGGGATTTCTATACATTTTTTCTAAATACTTGGAAAAACTCATAATGCAGTGACTTGAATATCTCTTCTATGATGAGCATGTTTAAAAACATTTTTTTTTATAAATTTCTGAATTTGAAGTTATTTGATATTTTTGGAGTGTAGAATGTCAGGGTGATACTACTGTTCTGATGTCATAATGAGGATAAAAGCCTCATTAAAAGATTGAAATTCTTGAAAAGAAAACTTAAGTTGTTTGGCACAATCTTTGATTATTGTTATTCCTTAGAATTTTTTTTTAACAACTGCGTTACTGCTTATTAATATTTGAAACATTTGATATTGTCTAACAAATCAAAATCATGGGGCCCAGCCAACATGCAGGAAAAAACTAAATGGGCAATTGTGTTTTAGACAGGCACTTCATGTCTTTGTCTTTTGGTGTTTGTGAATTAGAGGGCCAAATAGGGAATACATGTCTGATTTACTGATTGTAAAATGTGATGTTTGACTTAACAAAAATGTAATTATTTATTTCTTAATTCTTAATATATTTGATAATATTTGTAAAAATACATTTTTTTTACTTTGATAAACATTTTTAAATGTTTTATTTTGTAATATTAAAATGTTTGTTCACATGTATTAAAGGTGTAAGTAATTTTTTAGTTATTAAATGTGAATTTTTCTTGAAGATTTTGTAATATATCAAATATATGTAACCAACATTAATTCAAAGAACATGCATAGTTTTAAGAAGTGGTACATTTTTAAGTGACTTTACCATTTCTTTATTGTGGCCATTTATATATGTCAAGGAGCCATCAGGGTTGAAAGATTTCAGTAGAATTGGATGTGCTTCCAAAAAGTTCTACTCATAACTGATGCTTGCACAGCTCACCGTGCAAAATACAGAAAAAAAGTTCCCAGATTCTTCCCGGGCCTGTACACAAAACAGGACAACAGGGATTGTAGTTCTGTAATATTTAAATACAGGTAATGATGGCATTACAGAAACTGAGTTGTCTTTGCCTAGCAAAGCATCAGTTGAGGCTGCTCTGAGCGCTGTGGAGTCCTGAAGCACCTCCCCAGGAGCAATTATCTCTCTAGTACAGTTGTGTGATGATTGACAGTTAAAACAGCAACATTATCATTTATTCAATAGTTCCTCAGCTGGCAGAGACTCTTTAATGAGATGAGTGGAATGGAGAAAAATGCTCAAAGGATTAGCCAACTAACCAGTTTCTGCCATTACTTTTGTAGTAGCTTTATTTTATGATAAAGTGTTTAAATCATTGATTTTTCGAAATTGATTTGACCCTTGATCCATTAGCACTAAAAATGCCTGCAAGCAGTTGCTGTGTTCTTAGCAAAGTAATTCTGGAGTTTTCATTCATTGCTCAGTGTTTTTTTTTTTTTTTTTTTTTTGCCTTGACAACGTTTGCACCTGTGTCTTACTCTGTGATCTTACTAAGCTCAATACCATAATTTCTGTCCGAATGACTGTAATGACCAATGATGAATTTTAGGTTTCTATTTTTGTCACTTTGCACTGGGATGTTCCACCAATGCTGAAATCTAATTGGTCCAAGTCATTCCAGTCAAAATTGGTCCCATTTACTTTCCACTGCACCTTTATGGTCATGTTATTTCAAAGAAATAAAATGTTGCTGTGCTTTTGAAATAACTTTACTTTTTGGCTGTCGTCAGCTTTTTGGGTTATTGGTTGTTGTTAACCAAATAGCTGTTTTGGCATTGTTACAGTTGTACAGTTTAAAATCTTGCCAATTTTATCGGAGTGATTTAATTCCTGTTAATATAATAAAGATGATATCAGTATTGGCCAAAATGATCAATTTGATAAATAAGCTTACTCCATAATGAACCTTTGGGATTCTTGAAATGCTCTCACATGTGAAGTTGACCTTCAGCATGTTCCAGTGAAAAAACACATCAAAAAATTAATGCTGGTTCTATTTCATGCTTATTCAGGTATGGCTTCATTGTGGAATGGAAGTTTTACAATCCAATCAAAGTATCAGAATCAAGCATTTTATTTCTCTTCGAATATCCCTTGTAAGTGAAAGTGAACCGTAGTGAATGCAATTTGATGTTGGCTGTAATCATCAAATATTGTATGCTGTGATTTTTGTCGCTTCATGCAGCTTTTTTGCTTTTAGTGTGGATAGAAAAATGACTTGCTACTGAATACTTGTCACATTGTGGACATTGTGTCAGAATCTTTGTATACATATGTAGGTGGGACAATTACAGACCATGCAATTTAATGCACAAAGCCTTGTTCTCCTTCCATTAGAATAGTCTGGTCTAAACAACCACAAACACAAACATCACTGCAGAAATCCATAGCTCTTATAGTCTGGTGACTAGTCAAACGCTTAAAAAAAAATTGTGATATCCCTTTTATGCTGAGAATTTGCTGGTACTCATCCCGTTCTCGTTTTCTATAGCTTCCAGTGTAGCTCACAAGATGCTCCTTAGAGCATTCTCAAATGATGCTGGACAACATGATCACCAATGTTTTACACGTAGTTGTCGCTTTCATGCAACTTCAGAGCTGAAATGATTTAATCTTAGAATTTATAAATAAAATAGAAAATATGTACATTTTTATGTACTGTTCAAATGTTTGGGGTCAATAAGACTTTAGGAAATAAATTAATACTTTTGTTTAGGAAGGATGCATTAAATTAATCAGAAGTGCAGGGATTAAAATTCTCTGTTGCTACGGTGGATTTCTGTCAACTAGATTGCAGAGAGGCCATGCATGAGATCAGGGCAGGTCAGGGTCAGAAATTAACTGGGGTTTAGTGCAAAAATGCCACCAAAATGAACATAAAGGCCCCCCAAAATAAAGAACACAATTAAACTAATTTGGATCTGACTGTCATGATTAAAGAGAAATTTGAAAATGAATGAAAAGTGTCAATTGCGGCATTACATTTAGATTTGTTCACAATATGGCAATAGAAAAGCTATTCAAACATCAAAACAAAAAACTGCTAAAACATCTTCCCTTAAAATGCTATTGGTCTCCGGTATTTAAGTGATGGCTAAAGAATATGATGTAGCCTAAACACGTTTTTGGTCCGAATTCTTTTTGCTTTAATCCGTGTAAAAAATGTCAGTGAAGACATTTATAACGTTATTAAATATTTCCATTTCAAATAAATGCTATTCTTTTAATCCAAAGAATCCTAAAGTGTTTCATGGTTTCCACAAAAATATTAAACAGTACATCATTTCACACTGATATACTAGTAAGAAAATGTTCCTTGAATTATCTTTTGGAAGAATCAATGTGACCACTGAATATTTGTAGTAAATGATGCTGAAACTTAACTTGGTCATCAAGAAATAAATTAAATTGGTTGTTATATTAATTGTAATTACATACAAAGGTTGCATCCTCAATACATGTTAAGTGTCCCCCGTGGAAAAAGTTCATTTCTTTCAGTATTCACTCAAATTGTGAACCATCGGTGTATGAAATAAATTCAATGCACAAGGAAAGGGGGGACTGACTGAAGTAGTTTAAGTCTTTTGTTATTTTAATTGTGATGATTTTGGCGCACATTTAACAAAAACCCACCAATTCACTATCTCAAACAATTAGAATACTTCATAAGACCAATAAAACATTTTTTTTATTGAATTGTTGGCCTTCTGGAAAGTATGTTCATTTAGTGTAAATGTACTCAATACTTGGTAGGGTCTCCTTTTTCTTTAATTACTGCCTCAGTTCGGTGTGGCATGGAGGTGATCATTTTGTGGCACTGTTGAGGTGGTATGGAAGCCCTGGTTTCTTGACAGTGGCCTTCAGCTCATCTGCATTTTTGGTCTCTTGTTTCTCACTTTCCTCTTGACAATACCCCATAGATTTTCTATGGGGTTCAGGTCTGGTGAGTTTTGCTGGCCAGTCAAGCACACCAACACGATGTTCATTTAACCAACTTTTGGTGCTTTTGTGGGCAGGTGCCAAATCCTGCTGGCAAATGAAATCAGCATCTCCATAAAGCTGGTCAGCAAGAAGGAAGCATGAAGTGCTCCAAAATTTCTTGGTAAACGGTGCAGTGACTTTGGTTTTCAAAAACCACAATGGACCAACACCAACAGACGTCACAGCACCCCAAATCATCACCGACTTCGGAAACTTCACACTGGACTTCAAGAGTAACTTGGGCTATGAGCTTCTCCACCCTTCATCCAGACTCTAGGACTTTGGTTTCCAAATTAAATACAAAACTTTCTCTCATCTGAAAAGAAGACTTTGGACCACTGGGTAACAGTCCAGTTCTTCTTCTTCTTAGCTCAGGTAAGACGCCTCTGACATTGTCTTTGGTTCAGGAGTGACTTAACAATAGGAATACGACAACTGTAGCCAAATTCCTTGACATGTCTGTTTGTGGTGGCTCTTGATGCCTTGACCCCTACCTCAGTCCATTCCTTGTGAAGTTCACTCAAATTCTTGAACTGATTTTGCTTGACAATCCTCATAAGGCTGCTGTTCTCTCGGTTGGTTGTGCATATTTTTTCTTCCACACTTTTTCCTTCACTCAACTTTCTGTTAACATGCTTGGATACAGCACTCTGTGAAGCCAGCTTCTTTGGCAATGAATGTTTGTGGCTTACCTCCTTGTGAAGGGTGTCAATGATCATCTTCTGGACAACTGTCAGATCAGCAGTCTTTCCCAATGATTGTGTAGCCTAGTGAACCAAACTGAGAGACCTTTTTGAAGGCTCAGAAAACCTTTGCAGGTGTTTTGAGTTGATTAGCTGATTGGCATTTCACCATATTCTAATTTGTTGAGATAGTGAATTGGTGGTTTTTGTTAAATGTGAGCCAAATTCATCAATTAAAAGAACCAAAGACTTAACGACATTCGTCTGTGGTTGCATTGAATTTATTAAACACGAGTTCACTTGAGTTTGAAATTACTGACATAAAGGAAACTTTTCCACGACATTCTCATTTAGTGGATGGCCCGTATGATAATTATAATACATATGTTTTTATGTTCCTCGCTAACCGATATGCAGACCCATATGTATTTACTGCTATGAGTAATGACTGAGTGAATTCCCATATTCACTTGTGTCTTTTTTCCTCCTTTCCGCCTCTTTAAACAACAAAAAAAAAAAAAAATTTGAATTACCAGTCCTTTTTCATGTTTAAATTAATTTAGCTTCCTATTACAATAAAAAAATTTTTTATTTAAAGCATCAGCAGCAACACTAGTATTAACAATAAGCAAAATAAATGTAAAAAGTTTTATGTTTTCAAATGGAGAAAATAAAGGACAGGAGGCGTATCAACTTCATTTTAAACTACTGTTTTAGTAGGTTTATAAGCTGTTTAATACCTACAGAGTCAAGAATAATTCACTGGATATTGTTAATTCACTGAATAATATTCTCTGGAAAATTTAAATATAACAAACAAAACATTGTATTTTATTGCATTTCTCAACTGGCATGTTATATCTGAATTACTAATGATGTTTTTGTCGTTCTAGATTATGAAATGTCTGCTGACAGCGCGGTTTATCTATGCTTTTACACAGAACTATACTCAAACTGCATTCGCTCGTGGAGATAAATAATTTATTTCCATAGAGTTTTTATTTAGATGTTTATTAGCGAAATAATGATTATATAGTATAGGCCCGCATATAATACAACCCTGATTATAAGACGACCCCCCCCCTTTTTCAAGATGTACCTTTTGGAAAAGGCTTTTTAAAAGCCAAATCTTGTTTTTTTTCTCAGTAACACTTTTTGTCTTCAATTATTTTCATATTGCATATTTTTTCCTATTTTAATTTTTGTTTTGAAAATATGGTAAAAACTGGTAAAATGTACCTACAATCACATAAAAAAAATATACACTTTTCAATACACCATTTAAAAAAAAAAAACAGGTAGCCCATATGAATTAGGACATTTAGGCTATCCATCTAATAGTAGCCTACCAAAATCTTATTAAGAGTAGAAGTTAAATCTTACTGTAATCTTCAAATCTGGGTACTGTCTTCGGTTTTAAAATCACAAAGGGTGTTTGGTCTCATCAGGCTAACGTGACCGTCACAACTCATACAGCTGTAAGGTTCTTTCTCTTTTGTTTTTACTCGCGATCTTTACAACACGCATTACATTACGTATATTTCATGGCACACTCGTTTTATGCGTATTTAGCGCCACCTATTGTTGTGGGTGTATTATTGACATATCAAAGTCTAGACCCTGAATATAAGACGACCGCGTTTTTTTTCAGATGTATTTCCAAGAAAAAAAAAATCGTCTTATATTCGGGTCAATACTGTAAAATGTAAATGCCATTTGGGTGTTTTAAACAAGTGAATCTTGTTAAAAGTTACATGCGGTGGCCGTGCTGGAGCATTTCCTGAGCATCAACCCGGTGAGTGAACAGCAATATGAAAGCGGCTTCACGAGACTAATGATGAGAAAATATACAACAGAGAGAGAAGTAAATTTAGCGTTTTTATTTCCAGCATGCGCTCATTCATGACTGTATTATTTAATTAATGCAAAGTTACGTCTTTATTGGGACAGGAATTGACGGATTATTTTACGTGACTCCTTGAGTTTGTCTCTATTTCTTCGAGCCAAGCTGCATAAACTGCATATCAGGCTTTTATGTAATACATCTAATTTGTGCATTAATGGCTGTTATGTTAAATAAAGTTTACTTACTACAGTAAATCAAGTACTTGTGCACACCGTTGTTGTTGTCGTCTCCTCTCCCCTTAGATGCCATGGTGCAATGGCGATCCTGCGCGCAATTCTCAAAACACCCACAAGATAGCAGCGTTTATCGGTGAATCCGATATTACAAAACCGATAACCGATTATTGTAAAATGCTTAAATATCGGGAAAATACGTAAATCGATATATCGTCGATCTCTATTATTAGTCACGTTGAATCCATGAAAGCAGTTGAATCTTCTGTTTATTCAGCTGCAGCTATAGGGATTTTCTGGGTTTCTTCTGCTAGGCGTGTTTGGAGTTTCAGCGCGAGAGCGCCTTCTAGCCTTTGGATGGAGATTTACTGCTGAACACAGAACCGTGCTTCACTGAAAGATACGCTGGACAATCGCAAAAAAAACAAAGACAAAAGGGCCCTTTCTGTCGAATCGCGATCTCGCTTCCATTTCGATTTATCGTGCAGCCCCTCATAATATCTATATTAAAAAAAGTAAAAAAATTATATATATATATATATTAGGGCTGTGTATCACCAGCAAAGTCACGATACAGAGGCCACGATACGATACTGCACTGAATTTCACCTCAGAAGAATTTAGTAAAACAGCGGTTTATTAAACACTGCTTACTATAGTGCCATTTCTAACTATTGGCAGAGCAGGCAGTTGACCTCTGCATTATGAAGGGCCTCCATAACTGTACCACAGTACAATATAGGTAATGGCATATGTTTCATGTTTACATTGGGCACTCCCCACCAGGTACAATATTCTGATTGTTTGCATCTTGTTTTTAAGCCCATAAATAATAATGTACTTGTTCTAATAAATTTATATTGTAATGTACTCATTCTAATGTTTAAAAAATAATTTACATTGCTGGTAGGTTATCATTGCACAAATTAACACACTCTACAATAAAAAAAAATTAGAAAGTGTCTAACTACACGCTGTCTTCAATGTATCTAACGCACACACTCTCAAGGCTGATTTATACTCGAGCGTCCGCAAGTTCGCTTTGAGTGCATGTGACGTCGTTTCGCGTGGCGGTGTGCACAACATTTTTTGTAACTTTCCGCGCAGCTCCGCTTCCGAAGATGCACGAGTTCAAAGCAACTCTAGCCGAACATGCACGTCTGTGCCAGCATTTGTGTGAAACAGAAGCAGTTTGATGTTAAGTTCAGTCACACACACAGATCACGTTGCGGCCGAACTCAGACATTTAGGAACAAACTTTTTAGCGCTGCTCCGCAATTTTATCAACTAAATAGCTTACTCGTCCAGAGCTACTTTCGTTCTCAACAAGGAGCTGGTAGCAATCATTGTTTCTAAAGGAATTAAAGCCATAGCAGGTTTACTGTTAATAGAGAAACCAGCGCAAAACGGTTTTGTAGATTTCATACCTACACACCCTCTCTCTCTCTCTCTCTCTCTCTCTGTGTCGTAAATGAACACTTGATGAATTACACTTTTCTGAGAATAGACTTGAAGTGGAGATAGCTAAACTTCAAGCTAACCGGTGTTTTCAGAAAGCAAGTGCTTTTATCCACAGTGGAGAGAGAGAGAGTGTGTGTGCATATGGTTGCCAGGTTGATAAAGATAAGTAGCACGTTTGGCAGATATTTCTGTATTGCGCAAGTGTAGAGCTCTGTTTTGGGGATTACGTCTCTTTATATCAGGCAACCCCGTTGTGTTCCTCTGCGGCCAGATTATTAACAGATGCTCTATTCATTCTTTTTTAGAAACCTCGCACTTTTCTACTAAATTTTAAACGTTGTAAAATTAAGCGTGGTCCACTGCTGCACATGTGCCACAGTATCGATAAAGGGCCAGCTGTATCGATACTTGTATCTTCAAATCTCTGTGACGATACATCGTCTATCGATATTTTGAACACAGCACTAATATATATATATATATATATTATATATTATATATATATATATATTTTAAAAATCATTTTAATTGTGTAATACTATTTTACAGTATTACTGTTTACTCAAATAAATGCAGTCTTGGTGAGCGAAGAAACATTGAAAAAAACATACCAACCCCAAATGTCAACCTCACTAATATCAGACCAGTCCCTACTATTTACAGTGAATCATTTAGAGTATAATATGATTTTGTCTTTCAGTTCCTGGTTTATATCCAGCAAGTTTAGGTGTCCGGTGCGTTCCGGCCCACCACTGTTTTTTCCCATGGTTCCGTATTGTTGGAGAAGGTGTTGTATAACCCGAATCCCTGAGCCGGCGGCAGAGAGCAAGAATAACCTAAGAGCTGCACTAATGCTCTGTGTATGTGTTTGGCGCATAAGCTTGAATTAACTGGTATTGCCATAGTAACGGATGTCTCGTGGGTCCCGGTCTGATTGTCCTAAAACAGGGATTGAATGGCCTCTGTGCACTCTCAGGACCTGTGCAGGCTGGGGTCTCTGCAGCGGCTGGGCCACGGAGAGTCCAACACTGGGCAGCCCACACTTTCTGAAGTCCAGCCTGATTGCATATGTGCTTGCATGCTTTTAGATCTTCGATTTAATGAGGTCGAGAAGTTTATGTAAATATTTTTAATAAAAATATATTACATTTTGAGTGTTCATCCATGCGAAGGCTTTTTTTTTTTAAATGACTGTTGGCTTGTTTGTTGGATCTCTCGCTCTTTGTCTGTCTCTCTTCACTCAACTTCCTCTGGCCTGGTTAGACTCCCTGCACTTAACTCTCTCCCTCTCTCGCTTTCTGTCTGTCTTTCTTTCACCCTCAGTCTCAGTAAGCTCGGCAACATGCACGGATTGGATCACAGGAAATTTGACTGCACTGTGATGTCACAGGCTTGTCGCGTACTGATTGGTGGGGGGATGGGAGCACAGCAATCGCTGTGGGCACAGGCAGTCGGAGATGGCAGGAGGGTTGGCAGAAGCTGTGAGAGACGGTGGTGATGCTCCAAGGTCTTCTGCAAGCTCCTCTCGGTTCTCTACCAGTTTCTGTGTGAGGTTCTGACTCCATGTCGGGTTTTGCTCTGAACCGGGAGGCCTCTGGTAGAACTTGTACTCCTTAAATAAGCAGCAAAGAGGTGTGGTCCTAGTCTTACACATTCTCACTGATAGATACAGTCAGACGCACATGGCTGAATGAATCTCAGATGGAGTGGAAGATTCAGGACTGTGAATGTCAGGGGTTCGCAACCTTTTTTGGTCATCGACCATTTTTTTTTAGGTCCCAAAGTTCTCGAGATCCCATCACCCCAGTTATGTCACTGAATTAAGCTGTACACTGAATTTCGCAGGCAGCAAATGACAATCACAAGAATAAAAATCCATTTTACTATGCAATCAATAAAGTTTTGCTTTATTGCTTGTAGTTGTCCTTGTTGTAAGTTGAAAGTGTGGATCTCATCTATATTATTTCTGGGAACACCAAAATATGATGATCCCCTTTTGAGAGACCTCTTCCTTAAATATAAAGGTTTATATCCGTAAAATACAATAAAATAGTTAGAAGCCAGAGTGAAAAGGGGAATTAAATTTTCCTCTTAAATTTTCCACAGATCCCCTAGCATAGGATCCCAGTTTGAAAACCCGTTACAGGAAATTTAGATCAATACATGGTCATTGTGCAAACAAGATCGCTGAATCTTACTTTGCTCAAGTTGCTGCATTTTTAGGGCTCTTGGTTATTGATGCTATATATTAACCAGTTTTCTTTTGTATCCATGAATGCCTATGTTAAATATAACATTTAAAGTGAAAGAGAAGCTACAAATTGTATATAACACGTGTTTTTCAATATATTTGCAATTGCAATGTCTTTACTCTGTCTCTTTTGATCAATTGAATGCAATGTTGCTGAATAAAATAATTATTTTCTTTCAACCTTTTGAACGGTAGTGTAATTTGTCTGATATAAACTAAAAAAAAAAATGCATTAAAAACAGAGAAAATATTGGATCTACTTCTACAACGTGCTACAGATCACATGTTTGCAGAACAGCCAGCCTACACTTTTTGGTATAATAAAAAACAACAAACAAGAACATACTAGGGCTGTCAAAAAAAAAATAGAATTTCGAATATTTGTTGAATTTTTAAAGTAAAAATCCACATTCTACAAATTTTAGATGTGTGTCAGGCAGCCTTATCAGTTGACGCACGATATGCGATGATGATGTAAGTGTCGTTGCATTATAATGTTTTTGTTAGCCTATCCAGTTGAAGCCACTAGATGCGGCACTGCTGCGTTGTTCATTAAAAATATTGTGGAAAAGTAGAACCTCAATGCGGGAGAGACTGTTTACATCAAAACCGAAACCAAGCCGTTCACACAGAACACATATTTTGCGCATTTTCTAGAGGGACATCTATCACTGATGCACTCGTGTTTCGCACCGGCGCCGTGTGTTTAAAACCATGTCAAATTAAAGTGAAAGTGACGTGACATGTGACCAAATATGGTGACCCATACTCGGAATTAGTGCTCTGCATTTATCCCATCCAAAGTGTACACACACACGCTGTGAACACACACCCAGAGCAGTGGACAGCCATTTTATGCCCGGGGAGCAGTTGGGGGTACGGTGCCTTGCTCAAGGGCACCTCAGTCGTGGTAGTGAAGGTGGGAGAGAGCGCTGTACATTCACTCACATCCACCTACAATCCCTGCCGGTACGAGACTCGTACCCGCAACCTTGGGTTACGAGTCAGACTCTCTAACCATTAGGCCACAACTTTTTTTTTTCCACTAGGTAATGCAAGTTTAACTTTGAAAAAAAAACATATATTGAGACTTTATGGCAGGTTTTTTCCCCATCCCACTGCAACTAGTGTTTTTAAATGAAAAAATGTGATTGGTTTTCGGCCCTTTGTATTAAACTATACATACATACATGATGCTGTTTTGTTATAGTTGTTTAAGTAATTTAATTAATTATAATTGGTTTATAAAAATTATTTTGTAGAGCCTGCATTCAGCCCTGCGGGCCCGCTTTTTTTAACCACTCGGGCCGGGCTTCAGGCCAAATTGTACGTCATAGTCAGAGCGGGCCGGGCTTGGGCCTGTTTTGAGGTTTTCCTTATTTTATATTTTTAGACATCACAATTAGGCTAGTGATGAAAAAAAATGGCCTCGATGGTGGAAACGCCACAGGAGAGACGCACACAGTGGGGGACAGCTGTGGACCAGCCCATAGTGGCGTGTGAACAGGTTCAAGCGTGCTCGACGGTGTTAGGGCCGCAGCAGCAGATGTATGGTGCGTACTCCGTCCAGCGAAGTGACAGGTCGGCGTTCAAATGCACGCCACAATAGGCTTAGCTTGCCGCAAAGCACGGCCAAAAGTATATACTAAAAATGTGGGGGGGGAAAAAAAAAACAGGGGAAATAGTAAGGAACATGAGTAAGTTATTTATAATAATAAAATAGTGTTTCTCGAGTCGGTGTAGTAAGGAGTTGCAATCATGAATAGCCATTATCCAAGATGCGCCTTTAGAGAGAAGTGCCTCTTAAGGATTATAATGAAAGTTTTTTGTGTTTGATTTTTTTATTACGTTAAGTAGTCATTTAAGCTTTCCGTCTATATATACTAATATTTATATATAGAAGTACATGTTGGGAGAAGTGTATCTCGCTGAGGTTTGGTCACTTTTTGTGAAAGCGTGCTGTTCAAGACGAGACGGCAGGAGCGCCATCATGTTTGTTTCTCTTAAGTTGTATGAAAGCACACTGTTTTGTGATATTGGAGGCACACCAAAAAAGTCGACTAAAAAAAATGTAAGTGATCGCGCTGGTGCCTCTATGTCCTGCAAAGCGTGCTTTAACTTCCACTCTCCGCACAAACTATTGGATATAGCGCACATTTATCTATAGGTTAAACGCTTAAACATTTGTGATATGCTTGAACTGTTTTATTTTTATTTTTTTATTTTAGGCAAGTCGTGAGGATTTGAGAAGGCTAAATTGATCAAAAATAGGCTCGCTGGCTGCCGCTGGCCTGCCCGGTCGTTACTTTAAAAAACACAAAAAGTATATTTACGAAAAAAAAAGTACACTATGGTTTTTTTAAATTAAATTCATAAAGAAAGGAGAATATAACCTTTGCTATAATACAAAACTAAACTATTTTAATAGCTGAAACAGTAGTAGAAGCTGTTTGGGAGAAGGGGAAAAAAGACACGCTCGGGACGGTAATTCTGATAAGCTTGTCGGACACGGGCCGGGCTAGGGCCTGAGCGTCTCGGGCCAGGGCCGGGCTAGGGCCTACGTTTGAGGCCCGTGCAGGGCTCTAATATTTTGCTCAATGCGCCCGATTGTGGCCTCAGAAGGGAAGCCAAAAGCTTTTCTTCACCCTAACTGAAATTATGCATTTAAAATTAGAATATAATTCAAATAATGTTTAAGTACAAAAAATCGAATTTAGTTTTTTCAGCCATTTTGACAGCCCTAGAACACTGCCTCCCAGACTTTCCAAGACAACATTAGATCATCGAGACTGTGTAGAGAACGTTCCAAAGTCACTTCCTGTCCCTTTACAGCCAGTGGTGCCGTAGACTGAGCTTATTTGATCAGGGCCAGCACTGTGTTCGCTCCAGGCCTGACGGTATAAAGTGACAGGTGATAAAAGCTATCTGTTACATGTAAATCTAAGTTTCGTCCTGCTCCATGTAACACAACATTTAAATGTCAAATATATTCTAATTGAATTGTATTAATTGACTGATTATATTACCTTTAAGTCATATTATGTAGTATTATAATCTCTTTCATATATAGAGAATATCACATTTGTAAAACTTTTAATGATATTTTGAGACAATACTCTGTTAAAGTTAAAAATGGCAATTCTGTCATCATTTGAAGTCGGGGAAGTCGTGGCCTAATGGTTAGAGAGTCGGACTCATAACCCAAAGTTTGTGGGTTCGAGTCTCGTACCGGCAGGGATTCTAGGTGGGGGGAGTGAATGTACAGCGCTCTCTCCCACCTACAATACCACGACTGAGGTGAGACCCTAAAGCATTGAACCCCCAACTGCTCCCCGGGCGCCGCAGCAAAAAAAAAAATGGCTGCCCACTGCTCCGGGTGTGCTGTCACGGTTTTGCGTGTTCACTGCGTGTGTGTGCACTTTGGATGGGTAAAGGCAGAGCACTAATTCCGAGTATGAGTCACCATACTTGGCCACATGTCACGTCACTTTCACTTTCATCATTTACTCGGTGCCTAACTGTTGTTCCATAACAAACCTGTGTGCATCTTGTTTGCTGATACACTTGTTCTAGTGAAAAATGAATGGTATAAACTTCTCGTTTCCCATTGAGTACGTTTGGATAGACCAATGCAATACTAATGGACGGTCTCTGAGAACCAAAACTGTTTGGTTGACAACATTTATTTGATAAGATCTTGTTTTGTGTTCAGCAGAAGAAAGAAAAGCATACAGGTTTGGAATGACATGAGGGTGAGTAAATGATGACAGAAGTTTCATTTTTGAGTGGACTATCTGTTTAAGATGCTGTTGTCAGAGCTGTGACAAAGTAGTTAACTCCTGTCATCTGACTTAAGCCACTGATATGGGCATTTTAAGTTCAAATCCGACTTAACTTGTGTCTCATGCCCTCTCTATCATTACATAATTCTTATGCGATCTTTTTATTCTCATCAAAATTGGCAGAAAAAAGGGTTGTAGGATGGTGCTGTATTTCAAAACCAAAGTTTGTAATTCTTCTGGAGTTTAGTCCCACTTGTTTTATTGCCCTTTAAATTCTCAGGAAAATCATCCATTTTGATGTATTAGTAAACATACTTCCCTCTGAAACAGGAACTGTTGGCTCACATGGCTGTGCTACCAAACACTGAGTTTGCAAGCGTGTTTTTGCCAGACTTGATGTTCTGGTCCCCCTGCCCCCCACCACCAAATCATGGGATTACTGTGGTAGCGTGTGTGTATGTGTATGCGGTCTGCTGTACGCGGGGTGTAATCTGTCAGAGGTCCTGGCGCGCACAGGGTTAAGACCAGGCACCCCACCAAGCTTGAGGCCTGTGGGGGACGTCCCACAGAGCCGTAAGCCTGCACAGAGCCCACACGCCCTGGAGCATGGCCAACAGCACACACGCACACAGAACACAAACACACACAAATACATCGGGAAAGGAGGGTTGACACAAGAAAGAAAGATCTGAGAGAATTGGTAGGAGGGTCAATGGCTAAAGTGGCTCTATGATAAAAGAAGCTTTTAAAAATCTATGTTCTTAGAAATTTTATAAAGTTTGAATTGAATGACTTTAAAGATATCATGTTGTCCTCATGCCTTGAATACATGTGAGTGTGCACATCTTCATACATACATTTTATATATATATATATATATGTATATATATATGTCAAATTATCTGAAATTACAAGAGCCTTTTTGACCTTGAAACACACTCATGACGTTCTGCAGGGGTGGTCTCTGACAATTTCCTGTTGTTTTTTTTTTCTCTCTTTCTTTCTGCATGTTGGTGATTTTATTGGTCGCAACACATGACCTTGATTTGGTAGACAATGTTTTTCAAACAATACTTCGGCTTTCTTTTCAAGAATTTCATTTCTTTCTTTCTTTCATTATTACATCAGGATGATTGTATCACCCAGACACTTTTGCTAATGAGTTTTTTGAGTTTCATTTTGAAACTCAAAATGAATTGAATTCCAAAGTTAAGTAGTCTGCATGCTCATGATAGAAGAGCTTTATTCAAATTGTGTATTTGAATTGCATTCTTATTTTTCAATACATTTTTTAACCATCAAGACAAAAAAAGTGTCATGTCTGTCTTGTTTGGGTTTAATGTTGTGTTTTGCCCGTGATTGTCCTGATAGTGGCATGTCGTTTGGTGCCAGTCAAAAGTGGATGCTGAAGGTTATCTATGAGGTTGAGTTACAAACGCCATAGCTTTTCAGTGTCAACGCAGTTGTTTTCAAGTGTTGTTGTTGGGGAACTCGCCAAAAGGCAGCGGCGCTCCAGCCATGTATCCCGGCGGAGAATGCTTCGTTTAGTCTCTGAAACAATCTGGTAAGCCTCAGCAGGTGTGGGAGCGTGACAGGAGATGCTGCCTGTCGCTGACAGACTGTAGGTGTGTGAACACTAATGGTTGTTTCTTTTTCTCCTCACAGATTATGTTTACTTCGAAAACTCCTCCAGTAACCCACTGCTGATCAGGCGAATAGAGGAACTCAACAAGGTGAGTGATGAACGAGTGTGTGTGTTGCTAAAAGCCAGTCAAACACTACAAGGCTGAAGCTGGTCAACCTTTAGTGCTTTAAGCCTGGATTGTAGCCAAGTTGCAGTATTCTTTTAGTATACATTCTTGTGAGGAAATATGCGCAAATGGCAATGCAATTGCAAGAGAGTGGAAAAATGTTTGTAATGAAAGAGAACAAAGACTGGGGCTTTTTTCAGGCTCCAAAATTAGTAGAAAAAGAAAATACGTTTTCATAGAAGTGGTCCATACGGCTTGTGTGCTATATTCTAAATATTCTGAAGCCATTTGTGTTGTTTTTGTTAACTAAAACTAAACTATTGTTTTCATTCATTTAAAGGAGAAATAAAAGAAAATAAATATTAAATGATTATAAATAACTTGAACTTAAATTTTAAAAACTTAAATGAAAACTAGATGTTGTTTTGATAACAATTAAGCTGAAAATTAAAGGTAAATGTAAATATTTCAAATAAAAATGACAAAAACACGACAAAATTGATTAAACTTAAATTAAAATGAAAAATATTCAAAATGCTAATAAATACTGTAATAGTGTATATATAAATGATAGTAAAATAACACGAAGTCATAGGATGGATTTATGTGAGGAACAGACCAAAATCTGCTCCAGCTCTTCTCTGTGTATTTATGAGAGAAGTAGCAATTTCCGATTCAGGAGCACATCATTCTTTTGAGTCGATAATCTTTAGACAAGCCAGATCTTTTAAACCAGGCTAAATCATAGGCCTAACTCTAAACTCTTGGTCTGATTGATTCGTTCACTAATTGAGCTGATTCAGTTCGTTAGTTCAACTAATTTTTATCATTCTTTTATGTTGGTTTTTGTCTTTTTTGAAACTCGAGAGCCCAAGTCCTCATTTACTTTTATTTTATAGAAAATAGTGGCCAGAATGTTCTTTAAAATTTCACCTTTTGTGATACCTTTAAATATGCAAAGGGTGACAAGCTTCAGTATTGCAGTGAGCGTTTGACAAAACCCCACACCTGAATGACTGAAAAATCTCAAAGCTACAGCTTTCTATCTTTTTTCTTACAGTGTTCACACTTTTAAGCCTTTAGCATCCTCTAACATCACACTGCACCCCCCTGTCTGCCCTCCTCATCTTCTATCCATCACGAGACCCTCTCAAATCAGCCAGGAAGTGCAGAGGTGTTTAGGTCATGGTTATGATTTGATCCTCAATTTGCATATTGAGGCTTCCCCAGGAGCTGATTGGTCTAGAAGCTGTTGCTGTGACAACTCTGTTTCCGTTTGCAGACGGCGAATGGGAACGTGGAGGCCAAAGTGGTGTGTTTCTACCGACGCAGAGACATCTCTACAACACTCATCGCCCTTGCTGATAAACATGCACGTGAGTAGCTGTCAAAGACTACTTTACCCACAATGCTTTGAGCTGAAATGTAGGATGAGATAGGGCAGGGCAATAAATCATATCATATCGAGATCACAATGAAATTTATGTTGATGACGATGATAAACCCTGTTTACTCAATATGGATTAATCTAACAGCCTGTCACACAGCATAAGTAAAGGCTACAATAGCCTTGTCAGTGCATGTCGTCTAACTTTAAGTCTGCTTGTTCTGCCTGTCTCTGAGAATGAAAGGTGCGGTTTCGAATACTACACAAACTCGCACTTGAGGCTTACGGTGTTTTCTGCATCTGCTGTCTCAATATAGGAGTTCACATGAACTTCATCTCCAGAGATGTTCTTAGTCACTTCACAAGCTTTTCTTTATTTCATTTGAGAAAGACCACTGTCGAACACAGACTGAAACTGAAAGATTTTCATGACAAACCGCCAAAATAAATGTTCGGTTTTACTTGAAGAAAGTATGACAGAAATAATTTACTATTGTATACTAAATGTACTTCTCAAGGTAATAATGTTATTTTTTTCTAAGAAATATCATACAACCAAGAATTTTTTTTCATCCATGTTTAATTTATACAGTTCTTTTGTGTGGTATGTTATTTGCATTTTTTGTCAATGTTTTGTTGTAAATTACCTTAGTTTTTACCTTATTAATTTCATTAGACTAAATTTTTGATGATAAATTTGTATTAAATCGTAACAGAATTCAGAAAAAAATAAAGCAAGAAGGATGAATTGTTCACAATAAGGTATATGAAATGCATTTACAAAATAGAGTGGGTGAATTTTCATATCATGCCGACTTGAACATTTAAGTATTCAACTGAAAAATTCATTATTCATTGAAAGTTTTGTTTGTGGCTTGCTGTCTACTACCTAAATATACAGCTACCCTCTACGGATGCATCCTAACTGAAATGGAACCTCATAACATCAAATGTGATTTGGACAAAATACGTTTTTTTTAGCAACTTATTAGGCAGCATAATTCTGCTGCTTACTTTTTGGAGCCTTTGTGTTGGGAGGGTTTCTAGGCAGCTGTCTTCCAGTTTGTTTGCAGTCCACAATGGCCACCCACAATCAGCTCACTGAACCTGAAATTTGTTTCCGGAGACATCCGCCTGGTGTCTGTTATCATACAGAGCTAGAATAAAGTCAGTTTATCCCAAGTGATCGTGCATTATATTTCAAAAGTTTGTTCTATATTCATCTCTTTTCAATATTCAGTTTCAGGCACCTTGTAGTGAAGTGTACATTTGCTTCTTTAAAAACATGAATTACCATTCACACACACTTGAATTTTGTATTACAAGTTTCTGAGTGAAACAGAATATTCATTAGAAAGTAATAGGTGGGGCTTGATTTTATCCATTTAGATTTTATCGGATAAAACATATTAGGCTAGAATAGTATTGGCTGATATTTCTCCTCCTCTCCATCCTCCATCCATCCATCCATTCCACCATCCTCCATCCATATCCATCCATCCATCCATCCATCCATCCATCCATCCATCCATCCATCCATCCATCCATCCATCCATCCATCCATCCATCCATCCATCCATCCATCCACCATCAGTCCACCATCCATCCATCATCCAACATCCACCTCCATCCACCATCCCAATACCATGGTTTACCGTGAATTTTATAAAACAGCTAGGTGCGTTGTTAGGCACGAGGCGAAGTGAAGGGTTATAAATTCACTGTAAACCACGGCTTCACGGGGCTTATTGGTTTTATAAAACAGTTATTCCATATACGTTGTTAGGTTTCACAAAATAAACATCAAATAAAGTGTAATGATATTAATAAAACGGTATTCTTCCACCAAACAACGCAGCTCCTCAGAAACTGTTGTGGTTGAAACAAAGTGGTTGCCGAGCAACACAGAAGTAAACAAAGGTGTATGTTTGTAGATTAATTTACAACAGCTTCGAACGCGGCTCAACCAATCAGAACCAAGGACCGGAACTATCCGTTTTATAAATATACATATATATATATATATCCGTTATAATAATATATATATTTTTGGTCAGTTTTTGATATGATACATAAGACTAGTGATGTTTATTAAATAGGGACAGTTTTATCTTTTATTTTAAATTCTTTAAAATTAATGTAATTAGTGCCTGAGCACCAATGGTGTGAGGGCCCTTCTGGAATTGCTCTGTTTATTCTTCTTCTCCAAAGTGAATCGAATTTTTGAGGGCCTAAACATTCTCCAAAACTCACGAAACTTTGCACATGCATCAGAACTGGCGAAAATTTACATCTGATATGAGTTTCAGAATTGTGTGTGCCACCTATAAAATTTCAATGAAGCGCCCCCGTACGTGTACAAAATTCAGTACATGCATGTAATGTCCCAATGTTTTTGGCATTTTTTATGTAGACATAAACAAATGAGACAATATTTGAATAAAAGAATATATAATACTCCATATTTATTTGCAAACAACTGATTGTACTGGACTGCTGCACGCACACCGCAGCTTGTCCAATGATAAAAAACATTTGGCTCATTCCCTTTGCCAAGGAGTTCCAAAACGCTTATAAGAGACATATAACCCTGCACCGCTTCAAAGACCACACTTTCAAGGCTCTACCCTCGCATGGAGTAGGGCATAGGGATGCTCACTTCTGTTTGGTCGCCCCATGTCTCTTGTATCACCGCAGAGGCGCAGACACGGCTCTCTCGTTTCATTCAAATGTAGCTTGCCGTCTTGCGTCTCAGTTTTTGTTTGTATTGAAAATGAAATCAGAGGAATTTAGTATTAATACTACTATAATTTTGCTGTGGTGATCATATTGTCCTGACGATTGTTTTGTACACTGTTCATAATGGATTTATAAATGGGTAAGATTTCAAAACATTAATCTCAATTCAATATTTAATATCCCCGTATTTATATTTATTATAGGTAGACAAAAAAAATCAGTGTAATAAGTTAACTATGAATATACAATACATTATCCCTTAAATTTCAACCTTATAGTTTGAACGTTTGTTTGTCTTGGCTCAAAGCCACTTGCTGCGAACTTTTCTTCGCGGAAGCTTTGCGTTAATTACAAGTGAGATAATGAAATATTTAATCTCTAATCAATATTTTTTTTTGTCCAATTATTTGCCCAGTTAGTTTTGGTATTGAGGTAAAAGTTACCTTGCATTCGCTATATAACAGTGGGTGGTGGTCACGAAGATGAGCAAATTGGATGCGTTTCCCCCTTTTGCAGAGACTTTCTTCTTGCAAGATCGGCAGACAGGGTGACCATCCTCGATTAAATTGCCTTCAGGACTCTTATAAAAGCCAAAATACGACCAGACCACCGATTTGGTCCTCTTATGATGCTTTTCCACTGTGTGGTACGACTCGGCTCGGCACGGCTCAGTACGGTACGACACGGCTCGGCTCGGTTTGCGTTTCCACTGCAGTTCAGTACCGCTTTAGATTGGTGGGATTATTCACATGTCGTTATAGTTGCGCCGCCTCTATTGCCTGCGACTCCTGAAAAACTTTTTTCATTCCGCGTCACCCCATCAAGCTCGCTGGACCCGCTCCTCTGCTATCAACGAGAGGAACGTCTGTACTATTTTTGGTTGTTAAAAAAGGTGCGCTTGTTCAAAACAGTTGTGTTCGATCCTTTGCTGGCTGTGCTGATTTAAATCTAGCGGTTCTGTTGTGTTTGTGTTGCCAGTTCAGTGACGTAGATAGTGATGATTCTCTCCGGCCAATTCGTGATCAGCAGAGTTTACACCACGTTTGGTAACGGTACAGTTCACTTGGAACCTCAACCTCAAAAAAAGTACCAGGTACTGTACCCAGTGGAAAACCCCCCAAAAGTGAGCCGTACCGTGCTGTACCATGCAGTGGAAAAGCGCCATTAGATGGCTGAAAAATCTCCCGAGCGCTGTCACTGCCTTCCGCCATTTTGTCTCGTGCAAAAAAAAACAAAAAAACAACAGCATTGCATACTGCTTCTGCATCAGACTGATGCTGATAATACTAACCGTCAGGGCATTTTATCGTGAAACCGGTAATCGTTCCATCCCTACTTTGTTGCATGGAACATATGCATAGATATTTAGCAGAATGTTCTTGCTGTTCCATACAATTAAGCATGTAGTTTTCCAAAACATGAAAGTGAATGACCAGTGCTGTCAAACTTCAAAAGTGAGAAAAGGAGCCATAAAAGTGGCCCTTATGATGTAAAATATATTTCTCGCATATTGTGACTGATTGTCATTGGCATCAAACCTGGTTCAGCGCCTTTTTTTTTGTAGCTTTACATCCCTGGCTCCCATTCATTTACTTTATATGGAAAAAGAGCAGCCTTGACATTCTTCAGAATACCTCCTTTTGTGTTCCATGGAAGATAGTGGGTTTGGAAAGACATGAGGGTGAGTAAATGAGTAAAAGGAGTGAACTAATCCTTTAAATCTTGTTAGAGGTTCAGGCAAAAAGCTGCAAGATATTTGTGTCATCATTTATGTAATGTTCAGATGAGTGACAGCCCTTAAAACACCCTCCTTTCTTGAATTACTTTAGCTCCTGTTATCTCTAATTTAATTAATTTATCATTTGAATATACTGTTTTTCCTACTGCATGGAAGCAAGCCATTGTTTCTCCTATTTTTAAATCTTGGGATCACTTTGAGGTAAGTAACTATAGACCCATCAGCATATTGCCAGTAGTCTCAAAGGTTGCAGAAAAGGTAGTTCTTGAACAATTGACATCTTATCTTAATAAAGCTCAGGTTGGTTTACACTGTATGCAATTTGGTTTCAGAGTAAATCATTCTACTGAAACAGCTACTTTACATTTAACAGAGCTAATAAAATCTATAGGCTTGATAAAGGTGGAACAGTTGGTGCTATATTTTTAGATTTGCGCAAAGCCTTTGACACTGTTAATCACAATGTTCTTCTTTCTAAATGATCCAAGTTTCAATTTTCATCTGGGGCTTTAGCATGGATCTCATCATATTTATCAAATAGACAGCAATGTGTAAAAATTAAAGGGGTTCACTCCAATAATTTAAACTGTACAATGGGTGTACCCCAAGGATCAATATTAGGCCCTTTATTATTTAGTTTGTACATTAATGATCTCCCACAGCAGTGTGAAGGGATACAAGTGCAAATGTATGCTGACGATACTGTTATTTTTACACATGCGAGAACAGCAGAGTTAGCAGCTGAAAAGTTAAATGTTGCTATGGAAAGTATTACACAGTGGTTAGAGCAATCGTGTCTTACCTTGAACACTGGCAAAACAAAAGGGATGTTTTTTTCTAAAATGAATGTGTATTCTTCCAATGCAGATATTTTTATAGATGGTGAAAAGATAGAAATTGTTACTGAGTTTAATTATCTTGGTTTAACGCTGGATCCAAATCTTAGTTTTAAAAAACATGTAAAGAAATTGGTGAGGACTATAAAATATAACGTGATCAATTTCAGACTAATTAGACGATGTCTACCCACTGATGTAGCTAAGACTTTTATGCATGCTACAATCTTTTCTCATCTGACATACTGTCTGACATGTTGGGGTCAAGCAGGGGAAACTGTTATTAAACCTTTAAAATCTCTTTATAAACAGACCTTAAAAATTCTAAACAAAAAGCCTAACCAATATCACCACTGTAGGGTTTTGGAGAAATACCATTTTTGAGCTTTGACAATTTTAGACTTTTCTCAAATTTGTGTATGGTATATAACATTTTAAATGGTTTAGCCCCTTCTGTACTTCGTGATTTCGTGCATTTTTGCTCTACAGTCTCTGTAAGATCTACTAGATCATCATCTACTAGTGATTGTGTTGTTCCTTTTCGTCATTCTGCTTTTGGGTTATCATCTTTCGCAATGAAAGCTATTATTCACTGGAACACTCTACCAGAAGACATAAGGATGTGCACATCTATTGACATGTTTAAATTAAAACTAACATTTTATTTAAAAGCGATTCAAATCTGTAAACACTGATATAGTTGTGGTTTAACTGAACGTTATTGGTTATATAAGATATATATTAATATATATTATATATATTATATAGATATATATATATATATATATTTATTAATCTTTTATTTTTTGGCTCTGATGGGATGTGTATAACTGTACTGTACTGTAATGTGTTTGTTATTTTGCTTTTATGTTTATCTGTGATTATGATTACCTGCCAAGGGACCGCGGATGAAAACTAGCCATTGGCTAAATTCGGTACAATGCATGAAATGGAAACATTTATGTTAAAATTGTACATGGTCCCTTTTCAAGTAAAGTTTAATAATAATAATAATTAACTTTAGTTTTGAGTCTTTTAAAAGATAATCTGTTCCTGCTGTGAACAAAACCTTCCTCCAAAATGGCTGCTGTATAGATTTATCATCAGAGGGGTATCTGAGTGGTTTGTAAGTACGGGGGTTAGACATGGTGCTTATGCGTATGAAAGAGATTTCGGCTTCAGTCCGCAACACACACGTCTGATTCTGAGACTGTGAAGCCTATTTGTTCATATGGACCACACAGATGCAGTCAAGAGGAACTCTCTCTCTTTCTCTGTCTGTGTGTGTGTGTGTGTGTGTGTTATGGACCTCTCCTCAATGCCAGCAGCCTCTCCGTGGACCTTCAGACATTTGCAATATGTGAAAAATGCATGGTAGGAATGGTTGTTCACCGCATGGGTGTGGGCTACATCCTGTCTCTGCCTTTGGAAAAGGGAAAGGGAGTTGAAGAATGAGTGGAAGAGCATAAGGAAAAAGAAAAGTCACAGAGTAGAGGGAGAATGAGGGGAAAGCCTAACCAATGAGAAAGAGGGAAGACACAAGTTCAGTGTTGGCTGGAGGTTGTCTCATGTGCCTTCATACAAGAGCTAGATGCAGCTCGTTCATTCATTCATTCACTCATTCACTCACTCACCTCACAATAATCAATATATCGACTTATAGTGCAAGATATGAACATGACCTCAATAATTTTTGGTGACGCAATATATCGCCTATTATATTTACTTAAAAATGAATGTCACCATGTTTTGTACATTCCACTTGCGCCTGTGTCTTTTGCAGCTTCTCGTACATAACGTGGTGTAGTCATGAGGTGCTAGTTCAAATTTTAAAAAAAATGCTTCTACAAAAAAAGTTTCATCTGCAGATATGGCCTTGTTTAGGGATCTGTGCCTTTGTGCATACGGACATCTGACTGCTAAGTAGTGATTGTTTTTTAGCAATATTGTGCACCCTTAATTTACAGAGAAAAGGTCAGAAAAATTTAGATGGAAAAATCTCCATACAAGTTTTTTTTTTGCATTTATCTTTTTTTCTACTTGTTACTTTGCACTTTTTGTTAGAAAATGTTTATTTACTATTTATTCAAGTTTTTTAAGGTATCTAATATGTTGATACTTAATTTCCATGATCTAAATATTCTTAAAAATTAAAAGTTTGTTGTCATTTGGAAGTGCGTTGGCTTTCTTGCATTATTATGCTGTTACATTGATTATATATTCAGTGGAATAAAATGGTCTTTAAAATGACAATAATACTGCTTATCGCAATTATTTCTGGGGCAAAACATCGCACAACCAAAAGTTGTTACCGTGACAGGCCTAGTCATTCCATTCATTCATTGTACTTTATTCTCTTATTTCTCTTGTTCTTTCCTTCCTTTCATGCATTTAATTTCGATCTTTCCTTTTTATTCCATTTTATTGATTAAGTATTCTTTATTCTGTTATTGTTTATTTTTCCTTTAGTTCTTTTTTTTTTTCTTCATTCATATATTTAATACATTCTCTTTTTCTTCCTTCCTTTTTATCTATTTTTAATTAAATTTTTTTGGTAATTTATTCGCTTTTGTTATTTTTTCTTTATACTTCTGTTCTTGTCTTCCTTGTCCTTCATTTCTTTCCTTCCTTCCTTCCTTCCTTGCTTCCTTCATGCATTTGTTCATTTATTTATTTCTCTTTTTATTATTTTTTGGCAAATTATTTATTCTTTTTATTATATATTTTTATTTTAGTTCTCTTTTCTTTTTATTTGTATTTATTCTCTATTTTAATTGTATTTCCTTTGATTTGTTATGTATTTAATTTAATTTTTATTCATTTATTTTGTTTTCTTATTTCTTATTTGTATCTTTCTGTTTTATTTATTTCCTTTCTAAGTTCTTCACGGGCAAGTAAAACTCTTGACTTTCTCCAGAAATTGTAGAAGTCTACTTTCTAGTGCTCTTTGACCCTTGATATAACCTAGCAGAGCTTGTGGTGTGTAAACTTGACTCCCAGCGTTGGAGGAGTCAGCAGCGTGCGGGTGCTGTGACTCACCGATTAAATATTTTGCTCTCTGTGATGCTGGCTCCGCCTCGCTGGGCCCTGAGAGCATGAGGCAGCGAGGCGCCATGTGTGCCGAGAGAGAGACCTGGCCCTGCTGTGAACTACTCACTGGAATCACCTCACTCGTCGGCCTCAGCCGCTCCACTTGTTTGTGCTTTCTGCTCGACCTCTCAGTGCCGAGCGCAACTGCTTTGAGTCACGGCTGTCGGAGTGAGCTTTGTTTGGGTGTTTTACATCTCTTCTTGAATTAAATGGGCAAAATAAACAAACAAGGGTCAGAAAAAGCCACTGGAATTCATCTCTGTATCCTCATGTTCTTATCTACAAAAAGGTTGCGCGTGGTGTGGGTTTATATGAACACTAGGGACATACAAAGCAAAAATGTGTGTATTTGTGGCCACAGCTTTTTGGATGGAGGCTTTAGAGCATAGTCATGGCTGTACCTATTGTATTTAGTGTCTGTGCATGTGAGGGGGCAATAAAAATAGTCTCTGACCTCCAGAAGTCTTTTAAAATGAATTCTCTTACGCTCACCATGGCTGTGTTTATTTGATCAAAAATGCAATAAAACGGTAATATTGTTACAATTTAAAATAACTGTTTTCTGTTTTAATATATTTTCAAGTTTTTATTGCTGTGATGGCAAAGCTGAATTTTTAGCAATCATGTTCAGATCAACCATGTTACATTTTTTTCTGGATAGAACAGAAAGTTCAAAAAAACAGCATTTTTTTTTTTTAAAGAAAAAATTTAAAAGTATATATACTGTGTATGTATTTAAACAAAACTATTTTGGTAAGGTTTGGTAAAATGTGAATGTGTATCTGTTAACTACATGATTTAATCTGCACAACCATTCAGTAATAATACTGATTCAGGTCTCGCATGCCATGTCCATGTCAATTTGGACATTGTGAAAATATTGACTTGGAATTTAGCGAATGTGGTTTTAGATTCAAACTGTAACTTGTGGGTCTTTTTGGCTGATACTGTATATATAAAAGAATCCGAAGAATCATTGTTAATTGGATAAACTCTAAAAAGAAATTCAGGGGACCTGTTATTATAACTTAAACAAACGCATGGTAGCAAGTTAAAAATTCAAATGTATTAATTTAAACCTTGTTTTGATATCAAAACATTATTTTGATATGCTCTGTTGACATAATAATGTTGATCATTAATGTAATACATCAGCTCAGTGCTGTAATTTAAACTTGTGGAAGACATTTTAAATTGAAAAGAAACTTTACATTTTTGCTTTAATTGATGTAAGTTGCAGTAAATGTTTTGTTGTTGTTTTGACAACTTTGAAAATTTGGCAGTGGATTTCTAGTTCCCACATGCTTTTCATAGGATTGTATAGTGGCATTATTATTTGTGTGTTTTTTATAAAAGAAAATACATTTTAGTGTTTAATGCTGTTATATTTAACAGCTTGTGGTTAGGTTGTGGGTGGCTTCATGGGAGTACACTACATTGACCATATGAGCAATGACTGTGCTAATGCCAGTGACAACTAATATTTCACTTTCACATTAAATGTACATGCTAAATAAGTTACATTGACCCATTTGCTATGCTAACTGTTGGAGATTAATTGGACTCAATTATGTTACAAATTAGTAACAACCTTTTTGAATAATTTACTTTATTTGTGTTTATGCTACAAATTAAGTTTCTCTAGCTCATTGTAGTTTTTTGGTTGAACATAATTTAATTAGAGGTTTTTCATAACTCCAAAAATATATATATTTTTTGTTGTTCAGCCAAAACATTTGTTTTTAGAGTGCACGATGCACACATGTTGTGTGTTTCTGTGTCCCCAGCAGCAGTAACACATTTGAAATGTTTTCAATCTCATCTTTCTCCTCAAATTCACTTCAGACTGCAACTTCACATGTCTTGTTAAAATGTATTTTGCTGTGGTGGTAGATTGAGTAGTGCTGCTGTGCCACCGCTGAATTGTGGTGCAGAAAATGCTGTCAGATTGTTTTAGTACAGCGTTCTGTCTACATTACTGCAAGGATAAAAAAAAGTTGAACAATTAACAGAATCCAATGTCAAGAAAATCCAGTATTTTTTTTTTTTAAATGAAGCACAACGGGATAAGAACAGTTTGTAGATTCACAACCCTACCTCAGTTTATTTGTCCTTCGTTTTGCTTCCACGCACAGTTTGTGCTATAGACATGAATCATTTGGTTTGTTGAGGAGATATGTGCCATTTCTTTTTTGGTTTATACATCACAAAAAAATCATCTGGCACATGATAAAACCTTAAAAAAAATTCTCATAGATTTACAGAGAGTCATATCTAGAAACCAGAATATCATAGACATATGAGGGTGGACTCTTTCGACTTGGACCAGAAAGCAGCCTGTCAAGAACCACCCACATCACCCTAGCTTCATAGTGAGTTTTGCATGGGCAAGCATTACCATTTTGTTCAGAAAATGTGTAAATCTAGTTTGTAGTCCTCTTTAACCTCTGATTAGAACCCAACAAATCTTCTCATTTAAACTTCACGAGTTTCATGATCAACAGATGGATGCAGACATTCAAAAACCGCTAACGGAACCAAGCGCGTTAAATCATTCGTAAATGAAGATGTTGTGAATAAAAACGGTTCTCCATTCTCAGCCCCACCTCCTCTTCTCTTATTCCCCTCCGCCTGGTAAGGCAATTCATTCATCAATAATTGATAATTGGTTAAGACGGGTGAAATGGAGAGGTAATTTGTTGAGTATAGGCAGAGTACAGGGCCAAATGATTTGGCTTTCTTAGAACTACAACCAGAGTTTACTGAGTTCAGCTCCTCTCTTCTCGACGGCTCTCAAGGACGCGGCAGGCTGCTTATAGCCACAGGGCTGTTCCTCTCTCTCTTGTCCTCTATTTTTTGCGTCATCTTATCCCATTCACTCTTTGTTTCAGGGTCCGTCTCTATCCGTCGCTCCACATGGATCTCAGCAGGGGTTGTCGATACTCCACACACAGCTGTAATAGAAGAGTTACTGATGTGCAGCGCTTGTAAAGTGACCACCCGCTCATGTTCACTGTAGTTTCAGATTTCTTCATAGCAAGATAAAACCGGATAGCTTGTGACAGGCGTACATGTGTGCTGAATTTTGGAGCATGTGATGAAGAGGAGGGAATACTTATTGATTTCAGACAAACATCTTTTTTCTTTTTTTGAAAATCCCTGGATTCTTTTTGTTCTGCTGCCTTACCCTTCATCTCCATGTTTCTCCATCTGTCTCTCTCTCTCTTTCGCTAATGAAACTCCAAATGAATTGAAGCACGCTCGCTGGTTTCTCTCCCTCCCGACTCTCTCCCACTTATCATTCTCTGTCGCACTCTGCCTCCATACAGCACATATATGTGGGGTTTGTCAAGAGAGATGTCGTCTTTCTCTGTACATCCCCAGTAATCTTTTTAAGAGAAGGGTGATAATGTGTTTGCGTAAACCCAATTAAGACAAGGCGCCTGTCGTCTTGCTCTCTTTTGGTTGTTTGCAGTCATTTTCACATTTGCACACATTGTGTTTGATTAGTCTCTGTTTAAAAGATGCAGTTTTAGGTTGGATGAATGACGTTCACCAACTCATCTGCACCTTACTTTGAACTTTTCAGTCCTGTGAAGATGGTGTGATTCCCTGATTAGCGTCTTTGTAGTGCTTGTAGAAATGTTGTAGGTTTAACCCTGTGAAGCCAGGCATGACATTTTTTTATTTATTAAATAAATACATAAATGGTTTTGTTTAGTATCATATTTAATTCATCAAGCTTGTAGACGGCATGTAGTGGGTTGTGTACAACAGGTTTTTCAGCAAGGGTTTAATCATGTTGTTAATTTAGAGGCCTTTGCATATCAAATATAAGACATTACACTTTATAGGTTTAAATGCCCCAAGGTTTTACTTGTTTGTTGTAAGTTGCTGTCAATAGAAAAGGATAGATGGCTAGATACATGTATATTAGTTAAAGGAAGACACCATATTGAATTAAGTGGATCAAAATTATGCTGTGAGGGATATATTTACAGGCTTTACAAACAAAGGCGTGCGCTGTATTAAGGTCCTAAATCTTTGGTTCTCAACTCAGGGGGTCAGGGTCCACTAGGGGGCCTCAGCAAACTTCCAAGTGGCCTTAAAATGAGTAAGGCAAAAAAATAAGGCAAAACAAGCATTAAAATGAGACAAAACCACAAAAACGGAAAGATAATTAATATTTTATTCAGTTTCATTTTTTTCCTTTTGAAGAACCAGGGATCCCACGGTCTTGTTGTGATTTCTAGACCTCAAAGTCATATAAATTAATAAAAATTAGGCATTTTGATGAACAATTTTATAGTTATGCCAAGCTCTAAAATACTTTTATCGGATAAATCTGTATCCATTAAATCATGAAGTCAATTTAAAATCATTGTTTAAAAAGCGTGAGAACCATGATGAACATTCAGCTCTTGTAGTGTCGGTCCTTCAAATTACAGTCAAAAAAGTTGCGAAGCATTGTCCTAGACCACATAATTTTCAAAACTCATAAGTTTAGTGTGCAAAAACTCCATAAAACACTTTGAATGTGTTTTTTTTTGGTTTTTGTATTTTTTGGAAAAAGGTCTATTGCTTTGATTATTAAGTGGATTTTAGTGTCCTGCTAACTTGCTATAGTTTTTTGGCATGTTTAGGGTTTATCTTTTTTTTTTTTTTATACCTGTAATTTTATGTGATCAAGTGAGATCTGATCGTGATCACAGAAAGCACAAGTTCATTGCAGGTAAAGGGGCCTAAAATATCTTGATCGCTAGATATGTCTTAAATGGTTTCTCCTTTAATGTAGTTTACATGGGTTTTTCTCCTCAACAAGCCTTGTGAATTTGGAGTGACATTCATGTCTGTGACAAACAGTGTGGTGTGAGTTACACACCGAAGTGCAATACTTTTAGTTAGGTTGTAATCTATGACCTTCAGTATGATCAAAAGTAATTGTGATAGCCTTAGGGGTCGTTCATACAGAAGTCATTGTTGTGTTTAAAATTGCAAGACACGGGGCAAAGAAATGGGGGAAAAAAGGTCTCAAAGAACAATTTTTAAAAGTTGAACTTAACTTGAGCACCACATTTTTATAACACAAAAGTCACAAGTGCAATGGTCAAAAACTTTTTTTTTTACATAAAAACAATGAAAAAGCAGCAGAGTGGAATGCAACATTTCTATAATGAAATGCACGAGCACTGTGTGAATGCTCCCTTAGCATTACTATTAGCTTGCCAAATAGTGATTGACTGACACTGGTTTTAATTGGAATATGTTCTGACTGGATGGTCTATTGTTTACATACTATATTGCATTACATCATGACATATATGATATTAAATGACAAAAAATTGCTTAAAGGTGCTGTATGCAATTTTTGTTTTTTCTGTACTAAAGCGTAAACATATCATAAGTTTACAACATCACATACTTATTTCTCTGAAAAACAATCCTACAGCCAGCTATTCTACTTTGAAATGTGAGTTCCATGTCGGAATGTCTGTTTTTGTTTTGGGCTGTGTGATTCTGCCCACTGCCAATTTACCTAATAGTATTTCATCACCCTGTGTTGACCAGAAACATATTAAATGTGACTAAATCAACTAGTCGTTGCCTTTCATTGTCAGTTGTGCTCATTCCGGTTGCATGGTCCTCAATCTGGCAACCCACGTGCGTGTCGAGTCTGAGGAGGAGGAGGGGACAGCAGAAACTGCTCTCTCCAGTGTTTTGGAATTGAACATAGTACCCATTTCAACCACTAGCTGACTGTCAATGTTACATACTGCACCTTTAAATTGCATGAAAGGTAAATGATTTTGAGTAAATATTGTGTGAGATCATTCAGAAATATCTGAAAACCGATAAATGTTCCAGTAGGTGCAACTGACACATGGGAGAACTTGGAGTCAAGAAATTTGTAGCTTCGATGTCATTTATAATTTTCATGTTATGACCAATAACCAATAAATGGCCAGTATTAAAAATGCTTACTAGGGATGCTTAGATCGATTGGCCGGAGATCGGTATCGGCCGATAATCACATTTTATGACTCGATCGGTACTCACTACACTTGGCCGATCTCACGAACCGATCACAATTTGATGACGTCAACGCGTGATGACATACATGATGCGTGGGGACATAATTTAATGATTTGGCACCACAGTCATGTCATCGCCGGTGTGGAAATGCTATTACGTTTCGAGAAACAATGAAAAATTCGCTATTTGTCGTGTATTTTTTGCATGATGATATGATGAATGGATTGTTAATTTTTAACAGCAGATTCAGTGTTGTTAGAGCTGATCTGCGCCTCACTGCACACATCTGCGACGCGTTACGGTTCCACGGCTACTGGAGCTGATCGCGGCCGCTCTAGTCAGTGCTTGTGTTTATGAGCCAGCACGTTTCTGAAGCGACTCTCCATGCTGCTTGGCTAAAAATAGTCTTTTGTGAGTTGTCACAGCGTGGAGGACAGAACAAAACCTCGTCAGAGCCGTAAGGGATAACGGTAACATAATATGCTGATCGTGGAGTGTTTTTAAATGAACATTTATTTATGAAACAAAATATCTTCTTTGGCCATATTAGCCAACTCAATAGCATTAACACAGGCTTGACTCCTTTCAAACTTAATCTGGAATTGTCACCGTTTCTGTCACTGCAACTTACTGAAAATGCAAATTCATTCTCTGCCAGCAGGTGGTGCTTTAAATCGTGAGAAACAGAGTTTTCCCCAGTAACGGCTGTACACAAAGCAGCGCTGCTGCTGAGCTCACAAACGCTGCTTTTTCAGGCATATAACATGTCAGATGAAATGAAAATGACATCGAAACTTTTCTAAAGACAGTCGGGTCCCTTCAGAGATACATTCATGTAAAACACCCGCGCCTCGTTTTGATTTTAAAACGTGCAGTACGTGCTCATGTTTATTGAACGAAGCCTTTTGGAAAATCCGTCAGTTTTGATATTGTGGCGAGCGCCACAAATAAATAAATGTATGGGAAACACATCCCACAGCACAACCACCTGAGCCCAACTTCAGTCTACTCATCACCTTAACTTTAACTGCGTTTGTAGCCGGCGCCATAGCCAGACTGATAAACAAACACAGACCGGAAGTTAACTTCAGGCCAGGCGCGTGCGCCCGATGAAACCTATATAAAGCTTGAAGCATCAGAATCGGACGGCATCGGTATCGGCCGATCACCATGACAAGAAATCGGTACTCCGTATCGGCTGCAAAAATCCTGATCGGAGCATCCCTAATGCTTACTACTTTTAAACATTCTGGTGCCTATATAACTATGAAAATCAGCCAATTAGCATCAACATACAGCATCACATCTGTAATAATATTAATAAGGGTGTAAGGTGGACAAATGAAGGTTGTTTGTCTTTTCCCTTTGACTTTTAGGAGAAATGGAAGAGGAGATGGAGAACCCTGAAATAGTGGATCTCCCAGAGAAACAGAAGCATCAGCTGAGACACAGAGAGCTTTTCCTCTCTAGACAGCTGGAGTCTCTGCCTGCGACACACATCAGGTAACCTACAAAAAGCTTTGTCGATATTGAGGATACGCTTCGTTCTGCGGTGTTCTCTCTAACAGCCAACTGGACTCTCTCTCATTAGCATCTGTGTGTGAGTCACACATCTCACACGCATACTGGCTCCCTTCAGTCTTTTTCATGTTCTGGCCTAATGGAGTCCCCAGCACAGGAGAGTATTAACCTCTCGTTCATTCATGCCGCTCTCTCATCGCTATGAATTCAGTGGAGAGCAATTGAAAATTGAGTCAATCTCGTTTTTGCTCAAGGGCTTGTATTTTTCGTCGAGTCATGTGAATAGAACTATTTAATGAGGATCATGCCCACTTTTATTTTGGAAGTTGCTTCGAAGTCGTTGTTCTCAGGAAAGCGGCCATTCAGCATAAGGCTGCCCTTTAAACCACCACATCCACTTGTGTCCTACTTACAAACCTGAGTTGCTGACCAAGTCACGTCTGACTCGCGAACATGTAAATCATCTTTTGTGTTTGCGGAGAAAGTCGGACCCAAGGGTGGAGTGAGCTTGACATTAAATCTGGATGAACAGGTTCTTCACTGTTGTTCGGTGATGAAAGATGGACGGACGGCAAGCATCATCTCTCTCAGGGGCTGAAACGGTGACTCCGTTTCAAAATATGGTTGATTGGAATTTTCCTCCTGTTTTACTCATTTGCAGTGACCTAAAAACATGGACAAGGGTACTGGCAGTGAACACCAAAAAAAAAAAAGGATTATGTTTGGAAACCTCCATTTAAAAATAGAGATAATTGTCTTTAAATGTTATTAAAATGTAACTGGCATTAAACACAACAACAGAGTTAAGTTAGAATTTAGGATTTACTCAAATCTCATGTGAGGGCTTTGGCTACACTGCCAAAAACATTTCTTACTCAGCATTTTTGTTTTGTTTTCGAAGAACAATATCTAATTATCCTTAAAACAAGATACATTTACTTTGGGGGGGAAAAAATTAAGTCTGTTTGAAGTCTGTTTGTTAGAAAAATAAACTTAATTTAAAGGGAAAAAATACGTTTATTTTAGTAGCTTAAAATTTTCAGATTTTTGCTGATTATGTCAATTGACCTTGCTTTGAGGATATTTAGATATTCTTACTGGAAAACAAGAAACATTTTGAATAAGAAAAATATTTTTGCAGTGTAGTATTTTTAAAATGGTATTCATGGCCGTTTTGCCACAATTTATATTGATACGATACTGGAAAGAGGTCAGGATGCGCAATGTTCATATTTACACCAGCTTTAATGTTTGCATGTAGCTTTGTTGGTTTGATGTTTTCTAGGTGTATTTTAGCTCTGGGATCTGTCAGGAGTTCTAATTCATGCAAACTTAGTCAAATGAAGTACAAATAAAATAAGAAATTATTGAATTTCTAAGTAATTCTAAGCATCAAAGCATTATAAGCAAATGTTACGCATTACAACCAAATATCTTAATATCTCAGGGACCAGGTTTTTTTATTTAGACTTTTTCAAACTTTATACATATTTGAGAGATGTACTTTTCAAAAAAAAAAAAAAAAAAACCTTGTTTATGATATTTCACAATTTTTTATACTTTTCCTCTCAGTCAGATTACTTGGGGAAAAAAATGTTATCAAAATAATCATTACTTGCAAAACTAGGCTCAGTTGGCGGCAGTTAGACAAGCTGCTGTGAATGAATGCACCTGTTTAACTGCAATCAAGGAAGAATTTTCTGTTTCTGATACTTTTGGCTCCCAATATTGAATAAGTTTTTACATTCTAAATTGTGTGATACAGTTTTAAATGGAATGAAATAACAAATGATAGACTATATGTATGATTACGTCACTCTAATACTCATTTCTAAACCACAGCCAAATACAAAATTCTGTCCAGCAGTACTGTGAATGAACTATGTGAAGCCATTCAGATCTATTTAATAGCATATAAGGCTATGTGATTCAATCCACAGCTAAACCTGCGTGTTTGTGTTGTTTTTTTTCAGGGGGAAATGCTGTGTTACACTTCTGAATGAGACTGAAGCCCTCACGTCCTATTTAGACAGAGAGGTGAGTGTCACAGCATTATGCCGAGGTGTTTCTACGCATGTGCAAATGCTTTTGTTTGCTTGAATTTGCTTGCGCTCTTCGTATCTCCGTTCACAGTATGTGTGCAAGAGGGAAATGTTTATCTGATGTGTGTGTGTATGAGAGTTAGTTTTGAGTCCCAATCCAGATGAATAATTCAGTGTGTTGACCCAGTATGTTCCTCCTCATATTTAGTAATGAGGAGACTGGAGACTCAAGTCAAGCCAGTCCTCTAATGTCTCAAACACTGGCCTTCACTGGTTCATTTGTCTGTGTTTATATTAAAGGCCAGGAACATACTTTACCTGTGCATGTATGCATGATCTTGGTCAACGCATTACAAGTGTGCATTCCTGCCTTTGATGCAACGATGCACAAAATTAAGCTTTGCATTTGTGTACTTGGATGCAATATGTTTTTGGCCTTAAAAGGTGTCTCTTGGTTTTGCAGGATGCTTTTTTCTACTCGCTGGTATATGACCCTCAGCAGAAGACTCTGCTGGCTGATAAGGGAGAGATCAGAGTGGGAAATAAGTACCAGGCTGACATCACTGACCTCCTCAAAGAGGGTAAGACGTCTCTTCGTCTTATTGAGTTAGACATGGTCAAAGCTCTGAGCTCTTCAGATGAGACCATTAACCCACCACATATTTAACAGCTGTTTTCTCATCTTGTATTTCTCTTCATCTCTACTCATATTACCATTTACCAAAAATCTTAAGCAGCACAACTGTTTTCAACATTGATAATAAGTAATGTTTTTTTGAATAACAAATCAGTATATTAGCATTATTTCTGAAGAATCCTGTGACGCTGAAAACTGAAGTAATGGCTGCAGAAAATTTAGCTTTGAAAAAAAAATATTTAAATACTTCTAAATTGTCCAAATGTTTTAGTGTTACTGTTTTTATTATAATATTGCTTCATTTTTAATCAAATAAGTGCAGCTTTGTTAAGCCTTGTTGAGACTTCTTAAAAAAAAAAAAATCATAATTATTCAACACTTTTCTATATTGGTGGTTTTTAGGGATTTTTTTTTTAAATAAAAGACTTTATTTAATGCAACACAAGCATTTTTAAATATATACTGGTCGCTGATTACTGTTCAGTTACATTGAAAAGGAACTAGAGCTTTCAAGCGTTGCAAATTATTCTGATCATTGAGAAACCAAGCTCGCTTTTCCCAAAAGCATCATAAACATAAGTAGATAATAGAAACCATTGCCACCCATTGCTTTTTAGAAAAGCTTAGATTGGTATAATGTGTGACCAAGTCATTTAGAGTAGTTTGTGTGAACTGAATCAATGGATTCATTGAAAAGATCCAAGTCAAAGGAACAGTTTGTTCATGAATCACCCTAATCAATTACAGATAGAGGAATACTGTTTCACTTGTAAATGTATCACATTATGGAAGTAAAATGCCATTTTATGATGAGTTTACATGATTTGACACATTTACTGTACGTAGAATAGACTCCAAAATAAACTGAATTAGAAGAATATTATCCATTAAAAAGCAGGCGAAGCGAATAAATACTTGTTACTTGACCAAGCATGGCATGAATTCAAAATGGATAATTCTTATTTTTTATTTTTATTACATCATTATACATCTTTTTTTTTTGTATGCACCCTTATAATCTTGACTAAAAATATTGACATCCCCTCCGCTCGCAATGACGTCACTTCTCTCTAATGATGTTTGCACTGGGCCGGGCGGGACAATAACCCCCCCCCCCCCGCCCCCCCCCGATTTTTTCTTCTCATTCAAGAGGCTGTTTCACTCGGATCTAGTACTCTGTCACAATAGAGATGAAAAGATGATCGCAATTTCATACAGACTTTAATGCCTGATTGGAATAATCTCAAAAAGCCAGATAGCACCCAATTAAACATCTTAGTCATTATATTGGTTCCCCACTAATGCTGCTTGCACTAATTGTAAGAACTAAATTAAGTTCTCATTAGGTGAAAGCTGAAACAAAAGTCTCATTTTAAAGCAGTATGTGTCCTGTAGTGAATGTGATCTGTGGGTGTTGGTTTGTCAGGAGAGGATGATGGTCGGGAGCTGGAAAAACTGGAGGAGGTGGTGTGGGATCCCAGCAACCCCCTCACCGAGAAACAGATCGACCAGTTCCTCGTCGTGGCTCGGTAAGATTCTGCAGCGGGAGCAAATTTGCTCTGTTTTTCGTGTGGCAGTCTGTTGTGAACATATCACTGAGTTTAAAAGACAATAAACAACAAAAACCTCAACTATGAAATTCTGAAGATGCCGCCGAAATATTATCTTTTTTTTTTTTTTTGTACCACTCTATACCCTGTTATTTCAAACTGCATATTTTGCTCGCTCTCACTCACTCATTCTCTTTCACATTTTTTTCCCTCTCTTTCTCAAACTTCCCCAACCCCCCTCCCCTGCAGGTCTGTGGGTACATTTGCGCGGGCTCTAGACTGCAGCAGTTCAGTTCGGCAGCCCAGTCTGCACATGAGCGCTGCGGCAGCCTCCAGAGACATCACACTGGTACGGCACATCTCACATTCTCACACTCTCGCACACTCTACACGCTTCTGGAAGGCTTCACACTGTAGTTAAGCTCAGCAGGTTCATACTAATTAATGGCAGACATATGCAAAAAAAAAAAAAAACTCAAACCTTTTTGGATCATTTGTCCAATTCTGAAACTGGTTGTTACTGATTTTTTTTCTTTATAGTGAAATAAATATCAAATGTTGTATTATAGCCAGATAATATTCATTACATTATGACATTTAATCCTGTCAGAAAAGGCATAATAAATATCTTTTCCCATCTTATTCTAAAATGTTGAATACATTCTAGCTAATACGATACATAATCCTGAACATCCGTGATGCTTTTTCATCATATTATTTTCATCATTTTTATATACTCCTCTTTTCTGATCTCATCTTAGCTTTGTCATTTCGTGTTATTTAGCTTTTGTCTGATAACCTGTACAGATAAACTAGAATATCACACACTAAAAACTTTGAGCAGAAAATGACAAAATAGGCTGTAAATTTGAACAGAAACGATTAATGTCTGATAATAGAATCATTAATTTGGAGAAGCAATGTGTGCATGATAAGATCCAGTTTTCGTTAGATTTAGAGTAAATGATGACTGTTAAAGGATGATACAATATATTGATGGGAAAGAGACTGTGTGGAAGCATATTGCAGTCAAAATTCAAATGCAATTACAAATTCAGTTTGTATCCATGAACTAGCGCAGAGAGTGAAAGGCCATTTAATCCATCATCTTGTGTGATACATTAAAAAAAGGAACCAGCTCACATGTTCCTTTCCTTTTAGAAATGGAAAAGAAACCTTTTGTCCATTGTTGTGCAAGTACAGATGTGTTTATATCAGCCAATTTAAGATTTAGAGATTGTTTTTAGTATTCTGTCATAATAGCCAACAAAAACATCTACTCAGTTTGTAGTAGTTTATTTAAAGTCAAAATTGTATTAAACAACATTGACTGAATAATTACATGAATAATTATGCTGTTTTGAAGTTTATTCAATATTTTTAAATGTTATTTCATTGACACCAGTTCAAGGAAAAATGATTAATGAATTATAGAAATATGGTATAAGGCATTGTTGTGTTTTAGATGTCATATTTTATTAATTAAATGTGTAGTTATTTCAAACAAAGGCTACTTTAAAATGAGCATTTTTGGTTTTACCGTCAGTCTTGAGCCCCGTTCACACCAAGAATGATAACTATATCGTCCACACCAGCGAACGATGTCGTCTGTTTATTCTAAGCGCACACTCTTCTGCCGCTTTAATTCTTGAGCTCGTTACAGCAGGATAGATTCTGATTGGCTATCAATGTTTTTATCATTCATCAGCTGCAAAAAAAATCGTTTTGAAAGTGATTCCAACTATATCGTTTCTCTTTGTCTTTATCGTTACAGTTTTGGTGTGAACTATGCTATTCTTTAATATTGAGAACGATTTTTAGAACTATATCTTTATCGTTATCTTTATAGTTATCGTGCTTTGTGTGAACGGGCCTTTAGTGTGTCCGGTTTCCATTTTACTTAAAGTTAAAGTGTTACAGTTCAACAAGCAGAATTACAAAAATAAGGGCTGTTACACGTAGCTTTCTTGGATGCCATTGGTCAGTCAAACTCATGCCATTGGTTGAGCTAGTGTTTCTCTCAGGATGCTCAGACTCATAATATGAGTGGCAAAATTTGATTAGAATTTAAAGTGCACAGTGATCATCTCAAATAATCACAATTAGATCAAATAATCCCCACTAGGTGATTATGTAATAATTGCGACAGGCCTATTGCCAGCTCAGTGTTCAGTCTCAGCCTATAGGCTGTACGAGAAGAACATCAGAGTACGGGTTTCACTCTCCAGCCACCCAACTCTGCCCATTGTGTACAAAACATGAAGGAAAGACGCCAGAGGGCAACATCCCCATGCATAAACATACACACTCTCATGCTGCCCACACAATTCCTCTGCGTCTAGTGTCAATGTTGTTCGCAGGATTGAGCAATTCAGATTTTCTGAAAACAGTGTAATGTTTGGTGACGAATCTTGAATTTTGAGCCATCGTTTATGATGTTTTCTTGTCTCAATTTTTTTATTTTCAGTTTCACGCCATGGACACGTTGCATAAGAACGGCTATGACATGACACGGGCCATCGCGGCGCTGGTACCCCAGGGTGGGCCGGTGCTCTGTCGGGATGAAATGGAGGAATGGAGCGCGTCCGAAGCCAACCTGTTCGAGGAAGCGCTCGAGAAATACGGCAAAGACTTCACTGATATCCAGCAAGACTTTGTAAGTTCATCCCAGAAGGGTGTTCGGGCTGAATTTCTTCCGTTTGTACTACAGCATAGCGTGGCTTTGAAAAGATTTGAACAGCATATGCTAAGGTAATTGTGGCAGTAATGACTGATAAACTGCCTTTGTTTAAGGACAGCGAGTGTGCCGAGTGTGTGTTTAACTCTGCCATCTGGTGGTTGATGGGTGTATGTGCAGCACTGAGTGTTTCGGCTCTGGGTTTCAGAAATCTCTACTTAGAGAAACAGGGAGGAGCCAGGCATGGAAAATGGGCACACCCTAAAGAAGTGAACCAGCTTATTCAGGGACACAAAGGATGGGAAATGGAGCTGGGTTTCTGTTTGCCATCACTAACAGATTTGCTTCAGAAAAAGATTCCTTTCACCAAAAATGAAAACTCATCATTTACTCACCCATTTGATGTTGCTTTTTAAATCCATGATTTTCTTCTGTGCAACAAAACAACTGATATGTTTAAATATTTTCATGCACCAACTCTAAAACTCAAAAAACACCAAAAAAAGCTCCATAAAAGAGTCCGTATGACTCATTTCAAATCGTCTGAAACCATATGAAAACTATGTATGAAACGGATCAAAACTAATTATTATTCACTCATAATCTACACCTGCAGTGAGCTGCACCTCAAGAGCCGCTGCAGCTGCATCAGTCAGTGATTTGAGCAGTTTTAATGTGTGAGACTCGTTCACTTTAATGATCTGATAGTGACTGACGAGTTAAAATGTTTTAAAATGTCATAGACTTTTATTCATCTTCAGAACACAAATAAAGGTACTTTTTAATATTCTCTCATCCTTTTTGTCCATTTATTAAAAGTCCATGTAACCAAAACTTTCACACATTAGAAAGACATTGTATATTTATCTCTCACATAAGTGTTTATATGTGGGAAAAAAGCCTAATTTAAATGTGTTCATTATGTAAATTGATCCTGTCTCTTCTGAAGACTTTAATTAAACTGCTCAATTTATAGAGACAATGTCTTTATAAGCGTCAACGTTTTGGACTACGTGGATGTTCAGTGGAGGAGCAGAAATTTCTCAGATTTCGTAAAAAATATCTTAATTTGTGATTCAAAGATAAATGCAAGTCCTGTGAGTTTGGAAAGACATGAGGATAAGTAAATTATGACAGAATTTTCATATTCTTGTAACCTACCCATTTTACAAAATGGGGTTAAATGTAATTAAACGGCTATTTTTTTGATGATTTTAGTGAAGTATTCAGCTTTTATTTTTCTATTCCAGCTTCCTTGGAAGTCTCTGACCAGCATCATTGAGTATTACTACATGTGGAAGACCACAGACAGATACGTTCAGCAGGTAATCCAACACGGCTGTATCAAGTCTCTGTGTACAAGTTGAAAACCTAGATAGTTTTCACATTGAGACTAACTGTCTCTTGTTTCGTACAGAAACGATTAAAAGCAGCCGAGGCTGAGAGCAAGTTAAAGCAGGTTTACATCCCAAACTAGTGAGTATTTCAACAGGTCGAAGTTCAACCCTGGATTTGGCATTTCATCATAAGCTTTAAGTGATTGCACTTTAACCAGATGAAATCCAGTAACCGTCGTGGCCTTTTTTCTACAGTAACAAGCCCAGCCCTAACCAGTTGAGCGTGAACAGTGTGAAGCCAGGGCTTGTGAATGGAGCAGGGGCTCTTCCGGGATCACCAGGCCAGCCGGTCGGATTGGGCAGAGCATGCGAGAGCTGTTTCAGTGAGTATTTGACCAACTCTTAAGTAATTCAAATGTTAAAGGTGACATTAAACTGGAATAGGACAAAGTATTTGAACAGGTAAAAAAATGCATTTCCACTTTGAAGAGCACATATTCTACAGTTTTATTTTATTTTTTTAGCGTTTTTTTCCCCCTGGTAATGTTAGTCAAGATTTTTCTCATCAAATGGTGCTTTTCCACTGCACGGTACGTCTTGGCTCGGCTCAGTTTGTGTTTCCACTGCAGTTTAGTACCGCTTTAGAGTGGACGGTATTATAGACATGTCCGTTCATTATCGCTCTTTTCACGCAGCATGTACTACTGCCACGACTCCTAAAAATCAAGCTCTCGCTGGATCTGCTCCTCAGCTATCAACGAGAGGAACGTCTGTACTCCTCAACAGACCACGAAACAGTAAGTTCAAGTTAAACGCAAGTTCAATGACGCAGAAAGTGGCGATTCTCTCTGGCAAATCAGTCATCAGCAGGGTTTACATGTCACATTTTGGTAACGTATGGCTCGCTTGGAACCTCAGCCGAGGGGGTACTGAAAAAAGGACCAGGAACCAGGTACTGTACACAGTGGAAAACCCCCAAAAGTGAGCCGATCCATGCACTATGCAGTGGAAAAGCACCAAAAAGCAGTCATCATGTAGTTTTCCCTGACTTAGAATTAAACATGCAATTTTTGCTGCTATACCTTGATGAGTTCTACATCAGTGTTGTTGTTAACTAAGGGTACGTTTACAACCAAAAGTTTTTCCTTTTGGTTAGTAACACCCTCACAGACACCTTGTTCATTGAATCGCCTGGCTAGTATAGTTTTTTGGGGGGGGGTTTGCGTCGCCAGACTGAAATACTATACTATATATATATATATATATTTATTATATATATATATATATATAATATATATATATATATATATATATATCTATATATATATATATATATATATACATACATACAGTGGGTACGGAAAGTATTCAAGACCCCCTTAAATTTTTCACTCTTTGTTATATTGCAGCCATTTGCTAAAATCATTTAAGTTATTTTTTTTTCCTCATTAATGTACACACAGCACCCCATATTGACAGAAAAACACAGAATTGTTGACATTTTTGCAGATTTATTAAAAAAGAAAAACTGAAATATCACATGGTCCTAAGTATTCAGACCCTTTGCTGTGACACTCATATATTTAACTCAGTGCTGTCCATTTCTTCTGATCATCCTTGAGATGGTTCCACACCTTCATTTGAGTCCAGCTGTGTTTTGATTATACTGATTGGACTTGATTAGGAAAGCCACATACCTGTCTTTATAAGACCTTACAGCTCACAGTGCATTTTCAGAGCAAATGAGAATCATGAGGTCACAGGAACTGCCTGAAGAGCTCAGAGACAGAATTGTGGCAAGGCACAGATCTGGCCAAGGTTGCAAAAAAATTTCTGCTGCACTTAAGGTTCCTAAGAGCACAGTGGCCTCCATAATCCTTAAATGGAAGACGTTTGGGACGACCAGAACCCTTCCTAGAGCTGGCCGTCTGGCCAAACTGAGCTATCGGGGGAGAAGATCCTTGGTGAGAGAGGTAAAGAAGAACCCAAATATCACTGTGGCTGAGCTCCAGAGATGCAGTCTTGAGATGGGAGAAAGTTGTAGAAAGTCAACATCACTGCAGCCCTCCACCAGTCGGGCTTTATGGCAGAGTGGCCCGACGGAAGCCTCTCCTCAGTGCAAGACACATGAAAGCCCGCATGGAGTTTGCTAAAAAACACCTGAAGGACTCCAAGATGGTGAGAAATAAGATTCTCTGGTCTGATGAGACCAAGATAGAACTTTTTGGCCTTAATTCTAAGCGGTATGTGTGGAGAAAACCAGGCACTGCTCATCACCTGTCTTATACAGTCCCAACAGTGAAGCATGGTTGTGGCAGCATCATGCTGTGGGGGTGTTTTTCAGCTGAGGGGACAGGACACTGGTTGCAATCAGGAAATATTAATGCGCCAAGTAGCATGGATATCTGGACGAAACCTTCTCCAGAGTGCTCAGGACCTGGTATGACTGGGCCGAAGGTTTACCTTCCAAACAGACAATGACCCTAAGCACACAGCTAAAATAATGAAGGAGTGGTTTCACAACAACTCTGTTCTTGAATGGCCCAGCTAGAGCCCTGGCTTAAACCCAATTGAGCATATCTGGAGAGACCTAACAATGGCTGTCCACCAACGTTTACCATACAACCAGACAGAACTGGAGAGGATCTGCAAGGAGGAATGACAGAGGATCCCCAAATCCAGGTGTGAAAATCTTTTTGCATCTTTCCCAAAAAGACTCATGTCTGTATTAGATCAAAAGGGTGCTTCTACTAAATACTGAGCAAGGGTCTGAATACTTAGGACCATGTGATTTTTCAGTTTTTCTTTTTTAATCTGCAAAAATGTCAACAATTCTTGGTTTTTCTGTCAATATGGGGTGCTGTTGTACATTAATGAGGAAAACATTAACTTAAATGATTTTAGCAAATGGCTGCAATATAACAAAAGAGTGAAAAATGTAAGGGGGTCTGTATACTTTCCGTACCCACTGTATATAATTATGCCATTTTACATTACAAACGTATATGTTTGTAAAATGGTACAGCTTTTTAAATATCTGTAAGTACACTCTTAATATCAGTCAGTCAGTCAGTCAAGCATTATAATATGATAATGAAGTATTATTTAATAATAGAAGTTTATTAATTAGAATTAAAACTTGGTAACCACGAACTTAGGACTGGTGCTGGTTCTTTTTTTGGTCATTCAGTGTTCCTGTAAAAAAAAAAAACGAAAAATACTTAGAATATTAGTATTATTATTATTAAAAGATACTACTACTAACAATATACAACGCACTAAGGATTAATGAGCTGCTAGGTTCATGAATATTAATCACGTTGCCAGCGTTCGCTCGAACTGATTTGCTGAAATCAAAACGGACGATAATAGGTGTGCACCAGCCAATGAGATTGTCGTTTGCACATTAGTTCCGCCCCCTACTGGAGAATCCGGCAGTTCTTAAAAGCTGAAGAATGCCAAAGGAACTCTGTTATTTTTACAGGAAATACAACAAAGTATATCGTTTACACGTAGCGCATCAATTCTGCATGTTATGTAGACTTCTCTCTCGCGCTTTGCTCACAGTGAGAGAAAGCGACGGCGAGTCGTGTGCCTTCACACTAGAGATTAAGTTACGACAAATACACAAACACAGGTGCACTGCGCATCCATTCAGATGAACTGAGAAATATCACAGATCGCTTGGCGGAGAGTGAAACTTTGAAGCGCTCAGTCAGAGAGTGTTCGCGATTGAAAATATATCTGTGCTAAACTTATAATTAGCCTCCATCTCACACACTGGCGAGTAAAATCTAAGATTTTATTAGCCATTGGCTAATATTAGACATCATTTAGTCCCCAGAGTGAAGATTTAGTCGCATATACGAGTGATTTACTCGCAATGTAGAAAGCAGATGTGTTTTGAGTCTGCATTTAAATGTGACTATTGTTTTAGAACATCTGATCTCTTCTGGAACCTGATTCCAACTGCGGGTGGCATAATAACTAAAAGCTCATTCCCCTTGTTTTGTGTGAACCCTTGTTATTTCTAACTGACTCGATCCTAATGATCTGAGTGGTCTGTTAGGTTTATAATCAGTGAACATATATGTTATGTATTTAGGTCCTAGGCCATTGAGTGATTTATAAACGAGTAAAATTACTTTAAAATCAATCCTAAATATAATTGGAAGCCAGTGTAAGGACCTGAGGACTGGTGTGATATGCTCAGATTGTCTGGTTCTAGTCAGAATTCTGGCAGCAGCGTTCTGGATGAGCTGCAGCTGTCTAATAGTCTTCTTGTGAAGGCCAGTGAGAAGACCATTACAATAGTCCACACTGCTGGTGATAAAGGCATAAACAAGCTTCTCCAAGTCTTGACTGGAAACAAAACATCTAATTCTTGCAATGTTTTTGAGATAATAGTATGCTGATTTTGTTACTGCTTTGACATGACTACTGAAACTCAGTATTCAGAATTCAGACTCAGGTCTGTCTCCAGAATCACACCAAGATTCCTGACTTGATTTTTAGTTGTCAAACCCCTAGAGTCAAGGTATGCATTCACCTTGAGAACTTCATCTTTGTTTCCAAATGCAATGACTTCAGTTTTTTCTTTGTTTAACTGAAAAAAGTTCTGGCACATCCAACTGTTAATTTCATCAATGCATTGGCAGAGGGAGTCAATGGGGCTGTAGTCATTTGGAGATAATGCTAGGTAAATCTGGGTATCATCTGCATAGCTGTGATAGGCAATTTGGTTCTTTCTCATTATTTGACTTAGTGGGAGCATATACAGGCTAAACAAGAGCGGTGCAAGAATTGAGCCTTGTGGGACTCCGCATGTCATGGACGTCTACTTGGACTTGTGCTCTCCTATACTCGCATAATAACCTCTCCCTTCTAAGTATGACCTGAACCATTTGATTACCATCCCAGAAAGCCCGACCCAGTTTTCCAGTCTCTCTAGTAGTATGTTATGATCGACAGTGTCAAACGCAGCACTGAGATCTAGTAGTACCAGCACTGATATTTTGCCAGAATCAGAATTTAAGCAAATATAATTTATTATCTTTATGATCGCTGTCTCTGTGCTGTGATGCGGTCGGAAACCAGATTGAAAATTGTCCAGGTATCCATTTGAGTTTAAGTATTTGTTCAGCTGATTAAAGACTACCTTTTCAATAATCTTGCCTATAAAAGGAAGATTTGATATTGGTCTATAGTTGCTCAATATGGTGTTATCAAGATTGCTCTTTTTCAGAAGGGGTTTAACAACTGCAGTTTTCAGGGAGTTTGGAAACGTCCCAGAAAGAAATGAGGCGTTCACCACTTCTAAGAGATTTGTTTCCAAACAGTTAAGCACCCTTTTGAAAAAATATGTGGGAAGTGTGTCAAGATAGCAGGTTGACTATTTAAGGTGCTGTACTATTTTTTCCAAAATTTTGCTATCAATTTCTTCAAAAGCAGACATAGTATCTTCTTTTTGGTATTGTGGTCGAATCTGTCTGACCTCTTCATAATTTAGGGATGTGCTAATCGCCTTCCTGATATAATTGATCTTCTCAGAAAATAAGGAGCAAACTCTTGCATGTGCTGTCGGAGAGCATTTCACTGGCAATCTGATTGGGGGGGTTTGTCAGTCTCTCAACATTAGCAAAAAGAGTGCGAGTGTTGTTTGTTACTGTTTATAAGGTTTGAGAAGATTGACTGTCTAGCTTTGCCTAGTTCCATATTGAAAGTACGAAGGCTGTCTTTATTTATGCTATAGTGTATTTCAAGTTTCGTTTTCCGCCACATCCGCTCAGCTTTTCTGCATTGTCTTTTCATACTCTGAACTGCTGTTGATTTTCTCCAAGCTGATTTCTGTCTGCCAGATTTCTTGCTGACTTTCAAAGGAGCAATGTCATCAATAACATTCTTAACTTTTGAGTTAAAGGAATCAAGGAGAAGATCAACAGCGTCTGCAGAAATGCTTGGTGTTAAAGATTTAGCCTCCATAAATAGTACACTAGTGTTTTCGTTAATGCATCTATTTCTGACAGAGACAGATCTAGATTCAGTTGTAACAGATCAATATCAAAAGGAAATACAGATGTGATCAGATAGTGCTACGTCCTTAACAACAATGGTTTAAATGTTTAGACCTCTACTGATGATTAAATCTGGAGTATGTCCACGATTGTGTGTGGGTTCATACACATGCTGAATCAGGTCAAAAGTATTTAAAAACAGTTATAATTTCTTTTGTAGTACTGATTTCTGCATTATCTATGTGAATATAAAAACTCCCTGCAATAGCAAAACAGTCAAACTCTGAGGAAAGCATTGATAGCATTTCTGTGAACTCTTCAACAAAAGCTGGAGAGTATTTGGAGGCCTGTAAAACTGATAAAACCGATGCGTGGAGCACCTTTCAACACATCCCTAGATATTCAAAAGACAGCATTGATAGACATCTTTAATAGAGCAGCTACACCTCCACCTCTCCTAACAGTCCTGCAAACACTCATGAATGTAAAGTTAGGAGGGGCTGTTTCATTGATGACCGTTGCACTGCAGCTGTCTTCTAGCCATGTTTCATTTAGAAACATAAAATCCAGCTTGTTTGTGGTTAAGTCTGATTAGAAATTATTTATTTTTTAGTGAGTGAATGTTTAAAAATGCTAACTTGATGTCATTGCATTTTGTCTCAACAGCAATACTAGTTTGATGCATAACAGGCCGCAGATTAGATGAGTCAGCCGTACAGCTTGAGAAGGCCTTAGACTTTCTATCACGTGATAAAACAGAAATAGAGAAAACTACAGGCACACTGGGTTCCCACTTGTTCTGTAAACATTTGTGAATGTTGCTGCTATTATAGCAGGGACCCGACACATATCACGAGAAGGCTGCTATCATTTGTTTTTGGTTCACCCTACAGCAGATGCAGGTTGTGGCCCTGGCGTTGTGGCAGCGGCCCGGAGACTCTCACTGGAGGAGTACACGAGCGGGCCCACCAATGCTTTGGTGTTGGTGGGGCCGCCGTTTTTTTAGTTTTATCTGGGGGCTTGCAGCAAAAGAGTGGGAGAGTTTTACTATAAGTAATAATGTCCCAACCAGTACAGGCTGAATACAATAAAGTAGCTGAGCACTGATTTGACTTTTATTTATTAAAAAAAAGAGAGGATAAATCCTGTTTTCTATTATATGCCAGCTTTAATATTATTTCAGGTTAAAGGTTAAACTACAGCGAGTAGAGCAGAGTGGTTGTGGAAGGAGTTTGATGTGTTTTGTTTGTGTGTAGCCACTAGCTCGTATCAGTGGTACTCATGGGGGCCGCCCAACATGCAGTGCCGACTGTGTGCCTCCTGCTGGACTTACTGGAAAAAGTACGGAGGTCTGAAGATGCCAACCAGACTGGATGGAGAGAGGCCCGGACCCAACCGCAACAGCATGGTGGGTGTAAAGTGGATTCTCTCCAAACATGCTCCACAGGGCTCCGAGTCAATTCTTGACATGAAATTCTTGCTCTCTCACCCGAGTCGTTTTATTTAGTCTTTTTGTTTTTTTTACTGCGCAAGTCTCTTTGTGACTGTTAAATGAATGCCCTGAATGAGCGAAACTTTGTTTTTCTTTTATGTTTAAAAGATGTTTAAAAGTGAAATTTGTGGACTTTAAAAGTAAAATGCAATATTTAGATTTCGCTGTCACCCAGAGCTTGACTTTCATCTCACTGTCTGTGTTCAGAGTCCTCACGGTCTGCCCGTGAGACACGGCGGAAGCCCAAAGTTTGCCGTTAAGACCAGACAGGCTTTCTACCTGCACACGTCTCAGCTGACAAAAGCTACTCGACGCGTCTGCCAGGACCTGTTGAGATCCAGATATTTGGCCAGACACCCGTACATACCTGTCAACACTACCGCTATCAAAGCAGAGTGTGAGTATCTGCTGTGAGACATGAATATGGTACTTCAAGTTTAAATTGCTCTGATGGTATTTCTTATTTTGGAATTGATATATGAATTATGGGAAGTTTTTAACTTATTATTAATATTTCATGGTATTAATACATTTTATCACAACTCCATTGTTTATTTTTTTAAGAAGTTGTAATAAAAAAAATTGTGTATACATGAATAATGAAAAAATATGTAAACTACCATTACTACATTCTTTTAAAGAGGCTTTTTGTCTTCATTATTAAATCAGTTGTGCCACCCTAATTTATTTATTTTTTGCCTCCAAAAATATCAAAATATGATGAAAAGCATGTTCATCATCAGATGAGTATTCAAGAAAATAAATGGATTGTGTGTGTGTGTGTGTTTGTATTTCTGAATTAAAAATAAAATGTTGTGTCATTGACACAACATTGAATTTAACTGAATTACCACATGAACCTAATTGGAATACAGAATTTTAATGGCATTTTTTATTTTAGGTGCCATCAGGTTGCCAGATATGTCCAAAAAGCCTCCATCTCTAAAGCAGACAGTAAGGAAGCCTTTAGAGTCAGTGGTTAGATATCTGGGTGAGTGGAGCTGTCTTTCCTTAAATCTTTTTCAAATTTTCAAGCAAACCCATTTTATTCATGTCTTTTCAAACCATTTTCCAGAGGCCCACCCCTGCCCACCCAAATCAGATCCTCCACGAGGAGCCACCATTGCCATGGGCAGCCTGACGCCCATCAAATCAACGCCCATCCTCAACAACGGCTCCCCCACCATCCTGGGCAAACGCACCTACGAGCAGCACAACGGTTTGGATGGTAAGCCATCGGCTTGTGTGTGTAAGACACTCTTTCTGTGCTGCCCACGTAACACACTCTCTTCCTACTCTTTTTGCGATGTCTCATTCACTTGTCTTAAACTCTCCCACTCGTATCTTCACCAACCCCCATACAGGAAAACACGTGCACACACACACTACTTTAATCTCTGAATGGCTGTCAGGGTTGTCATGGTAACGGATCAGCAGTGACTCACATGGATCATTAGTCCTGCGGGAGATCAGACCCCAAAAACACAGACTAAAGTCACTGTAACCGTAGATTCAAAAGAAGGGCTTCCCAAGCATGTGGCGCGGATATTAGGAACACTTATGTATGATCCCCTGTCACACAGTGCTTCATTACCCTCTTGTCTCTATGAAGGCTTTGGAGAGAAACCAGTGTTTAGCTGTTATATAAATTTCTGATGAGCTTGGCACCATTCTGTCCAAAGCAGCAAATCCTTTTCCTTCACCCCCATACTGATTTTTCAGATTTATTTTATTTTATATTTTAATTGATATTTGGGGTCTTAATGCACTTATTGATATGGTTGGTGTTATGTGGTTGTTAAGTGGCACGTGGTCGTTTCCATGTTGCTGTCCTCAAACCAGGTCCTTTGTGCTGTGAGCAGCATGTATTATGTAAAGGATGGGGTTAACAGAAGAGTGCATGTAGTAGCTCTTAGAACTAGTAGGGTGACATGACTCTTCAGGGTGAACGGCTCATGAAACTGTAGAATGGAGCAGTGTCTGGAGTCTCAATGATGGTAGCGTTTTTTTCAAAACCTGGAAAGCTGCTCTGATACGTACTTCCTACATGGGTAGCTGTCTTCTAAGGTAGCATCCTAAATAGAATGGAATCTTATAAGTGACTGCATTTGAGTGCTGTACATAGGCAGCAACTTCATGTCCCACACAAAAAGCTCTCTTTATTTAAGCACACTAGAGACTCAACTCGTTTATATATTCTATTCTATTCTATTATACCATTCTAAACTATACTGTACCATTCTAAACTATACTATATTTATTATATTATACCATTCTAAACTACAGTATATATACAGTGTGTATGGAAAGTATTCAGACCCCCTTAAATTCACTCTTTGTTATATTGCAGCCGTTTTCTAAAATCATTTAAGTTAATTTTTTTGTTCCTCATTAATGTAAACACACAGCACCCCATAGTGACAGGAAACACAGAATTGTTGACATTTTTGAAAAAAAGAAAAACTGAAATATCACAATGTCCTAAGTATTCAGACCCTTTGCTCATTATTTAGTAGAAGCACCCTTTTGATCAAATACAGCCATGAGTCTTTTTGAGAAAGATACAACAAGTTTTTCACACCTGGATTTAAGGATCCTCTGCCATTCCTCCTTGCAGATCCTCTCCAGTTCTGTCAGGTTGGATGGTAAACGTTGGTGGACAGCCATTTTTAGGTCTCTCCAGAGATGCTCAATTGGGTTTAGTCAGGGCTCTGGCTTGGCCATTCGAGAACAGTCACAGAATTGTTGTGAAGCCACTCCTTTGTTATTTTTGCTGTGTGCTTAGGGTCATTGTCCTGTTGGAAGGTAAACCTTCGGCCCAGTCTGAGGTCTGAGCACTCTGGAGAAGGTTTTCGTTCAGGATATTCCTGTACTTGGCCGCATTAATCTTTCCCTCGCTTGCAACCAGTCGTCCTGTCCCTGCAGCTGGAAAACACCCCACAGCATGATGCTGCCACCACCATGCTTCACTGTTGGTACTGTATTGGACAGGTGATGAGCAGTGCCTGGTTTTCTCCACACATACCGCTTAGAATTAAAGTTCTATCTTGGTCTCATCAGACAGAGAATCTTATTTTCTCACCATCTTGGAGTCCTTCAGTGTTTTTTCATGTGTCTTGCACTGAGGGGAGGCTTCCGTCGGGCCACGCTGCCATAAAGCCCCGACTGTGGAGGGCTGCCGTGATGGTTGACTTTCTACAACTTTCTCCCATCTCCCGACTGCATCTCTGAGCTCAGCCACAGTGATCTTTGGGTTCTCTTTACCTCTCTCACCAAGGCTCTTTTCCGTATTGGGGGGGCCCCTCAGCTCTAGGAAGGGTTCTGGTCGTCCCAAATTTCTTCCATTTAAGGATTATGGAGGCCACTGTGCTCTTAGGAACCTTAAGGGCAGCAGAAATTTTTTTGTAACCTTGGCCAGATCTGTGCCTTGCCACAAGTCTGTCTCTGAGCTCTCATGCAGTTCCTTTGACCTCATGATTCTCATTTGCTCTGACATGCACTGTGAGCTTGTAAGGTCTTATATAGACAGGTGTGTGGCTTTCTTAATCAATTCCAATCAGTATAATCAAACACATCTGGACTCAAATTTAGGTGTAGAACCATCTCAAGGATGATTGGAAGAAATGGACAGCACCTGAGTTACATATATGAGTGTCACAGCAAAGGGTCAGAATACTTAGGACCATGTGATATTTCATTTTTCTTTTTTAATAAATCTGCATAAATGTCAACAATTCTGTGTTTTTTTTTCAATATGGGGTGCTGTGTGTACATATTAATGAGGAAAAAAAAATAACTTAAAAAAATTTTAGCAAATGGCTGCAATATAAAAAGTTGAAAAATTTAAGGGGGTCTGAATACATTCTGTACCATTGTGGTTGTGTGTGTGTTTGTATATTTATAATATATAGATATATATAGATTATATATATATATATATATATCTATATATATATATATATTTATTAACAATGGTAAGATGCTATCTACTTATCCAAATTTAGTACATTTTGCATTATTCTTGAATACGCTTTTATCCAAGGCCACTTACATTTGCAAAAACCGAAGCGCTTCATCATAAATATAAAGATAAAGACAGGAGTGTTGTTGTAATAGGAAGTTTCGGACATTGTTCAGATTAGAACATCTACAGGGGGGGATTAGGACAGAGAAAGCAAAGGATGAAGTCAGATATTGACGAAAGAGATGAGTTTTCAGCTGTTGCTTTTAGTATTTACAAATGCACACAATATGGAATATACTGTACATCAGACAGTACAAATATATGTGACATACAAATTGTGTATATAATAAATAAATATATATATCTATATATATTTATTTATTTATTTATATGGGTGTATATATTATATTAGGTGTAAATGTTTTTTTTATCAAAATGTATAGATGGATTTATCCCCTCTCTTTCTCTCTTTATCTGTGTCAGGGTCCAAACCCAAAATTCTGGCTCCTCAGTGGGAAATAATGGCCAAGAGGGTGTCTGAAGCAGGTCGAACTCCCTCTGGCCTGCAGGATGAGGTTCACGAGCTGGACTGACCTCTGCTTTGACAACTGACTGCTACACTCTGACCAGATGAGCAGGTACAGCTCTCCTGACCATTTCAAATGAAGTAGATAATTTAATACATTTGAGCTTTCAAAATGTTTAGATTAAAAAAAAAAATCTTCCATCAGAAACGAATGTAAAATGTGTGTATACACTCCAGTTCAAAACTTTTTTAAAATAACACAGTCTAACCATCCCCAAACTTTTAAACAGAGTACTCCTCCTACTCCAACTCTTTAAAAATATTGGTATACTGTACAAATAAGAGTATATGTATACTATGTAATACTATACTGCCTATTTGTTTTTTCTTTTTTTTTATATCGTGTAACACTTCCAAATAGGGGTATTAATAAAAAAAATTTTAATGTGTAACTTTCATGTACAAGTTTGAATACTGTAAATAGCTTATGTCATTGTTATATTTGCAATGCTGTAAATATATGTTTTCAGTACATAGCACTAATTCCAACATATTAAAGCAAAAATGTCTTCTGTTGTATTACAAACACTGACAGCATCTCTTTAATGCTTAAATTTCAGGTGACTCGAGAGATTTTTTCAGCTCTCAGCGACTGATGGACCTAAGAACGGATCTGCGGTCAGAAAGCCCTGTCCAGGCGGCCCATTTTTACAGCTGAAGCCATTGAAAAGACTGCAAAGCCCTGACATTTCCATGGGTTAAAACAGCCTGAAGCGCTCTGTTTTTTGCAGCCTGTGGCCAATCGCAGGACTGACCTGATTGTATAGGACTGATTATTATTATTATTTACCATCGGCTGTTACTTCTGTCATTGTAATTATAATTATTATAATTATTACAATTATTATTACTGTTCTTTTTTTATCAAGTATAACCATTTTCTTTCTAATGACTTGAGAAAATGTAAGAATCTTGAACGTTTCTTGAAACAACGTCCTTCCAAACCATAATGTAAAGGTGGGACAAACTGTCATTTTTGTCTCTTGCGTTGTTTTGTAACATGTCTGCTCTGAGCCGATGTGAAGGACTATATGACTTCTGTTTCTCTTCATTTGGATGCTTGTATTCTCCGGTTCTGTTAGCCCGTCCTGCCACAGTGGTTTAAATTATTCAGAAAGACAACGGAACGTTCTTTTTCTACCTTTTTCACGAGTATTGCAACTGCTCCTATGTAATTTCTCTTTTGTGAATATGTAAATGAAAACAGGAGGGAGGTGTTATTGTACAGTGGCGCATTTTGGGCCTTTGGTGGTTATCAAAGCTTGTTGTAATGGATTTGCCATGCACAGCGTATTCTTTGAAATATCTTTTTGTAAGGAAACCTCCCTAGCTCTCTCTTGCATATACAGAGAGGTGATGGGAACTCTGAAAAGGTACAACCCCGTTAATACAATGATGCACCTTCTTAAGAATGAGCTTGTATGAAAGTGTGGTTTTTGAGTTATTCCTCACGTATGCACGCAGCAAAAAACAGACCGCTTCAGGCCAGCGATATGTGATACAACCCAGTTTACTCTGCAGCTGGCTTATCAAATATTGATATCTTTAGGCCAATGCAGAGCTTCGCACACTCATCGCACATTACTTTTTTTTTTTAAATATTAAAATGACAAGGATGTATACACATACAACAGACTACACTTGTAAATATTTTTGGAAAATCTCAATAAGTAATGTATAATTTGACACTTGCAACCAAAGATACTGAGCTTAGCGGTTTAAAGGATGTATTTTTGGACAACAGCTGGGGAATGATATTTTTATAGACATGTTTTCATGAATTGCCATCATATCTAAAGCAGAATAGATAGAATATAATTTCATTCCTTACAAAAGAGATGGAAATTTGGAGTCAATTGTGATGGGGAAAGAATGACACGACAGATATCAGGCAAAGACTATTTTAATGTTTTTCATTTGTTATTAAAGGGATATTTAATCCAATAATAAAAAGCTGTCATTTACTCACCCTCATTTTGTTCACAACCTGTATGACCTGTATTTTTTTTTCTGTGGAATATAAAAGCTATTTTAAGAAACATTTCAGTGTTTTTTGTCCATACAATGAAAGTCAATGATACCAAACATTTGGTTATCAACATTCCTGAAAATATCATCTTTTGTGTTTCACTGAAATAATCAAGTCATACAGGTTTGGTATGACACGAGTAAATGATGACAGAACTTTAATTTGTGGGTGAACTGTCCATTAAGTGAGGTTATTTTTCTAGAAAGATTATGAGCCTGCAGCCACATTTATGGTTATAGCTGTAAGTAAAGTCCAAGATTTTAATGTAAGACACCTCATACTTAATGCGTTAATTCAACTTAATTGTGATATTGATATGCACCTGTGATTTTTAATTGATAATTTGTGTTTTATTATATTACTGCCACATAATCAGGCACTGTCTATGAGTTTTACATTTGCAGTGCCTTGTGTCCAGTTGCATGGGCTCTTCAGCTCGAAGCCCCGAATCTAGAGTTGGGGTACTTAGACTCGAATCTGACATGGACTCTGACATTTTGGAATCCGAATTTTGTCTCTTCTCCTCATCCGAAGTTGCAGTCGCATTCACTGTCATGTGTAACATAATATACTGTGCTATATATATATATATATAATATATTAATCTTATATATATAAATTATAGTGATCCATATAAAATATTAAAGTGCAACATAAAATTAAGATAAGACATCGATTGGTTAAGAACCTGGACTCCACAAGGTGGACCCGTCTTGGACCCAACAGTAGCTACCTGGCTCCACTGGCTGTATTCTAATCTTATACCCCAGTACTCAATATTTCAGTTATGCCTGGGGTTTCTTTTTTACCATATTAACATACAGTATAAAACATAATGTCATCAATATGTCATGGGGTTCATGTATTATAACACAAGAGTGAGCTGAAGATGAAAACAGCAGTGAAAGTTAATAGTGGGCACTTGATATGAGTGTGCGTCTTAAAACCTAGTGAACTACAAGCCTCGACAGTTTAATAAAATAAAATGCTAATAAAACCATGTTTGTTTCATATGTGTGTTGATATTTCCGCTATAAATAGTCGTTTCGCTATTGATATTTTACAGTCTCGTCTTCTGATCACTCCGTTCTCGGCTCCTTGCGAATCAAATCAAGCATGCTCGAATGAGACGACTCGTGATGCAGTTGAGTCAGTGAATCCGAGTCAGACCTGTTTTGTGAACCGATTCAACCAATTCATCACAGAGATCCGACTCAAAAGAATGATTCGATGCCGAATTGGACGTCGCTACTAGGTAGGCAGCTCTACGGTGACCGAGAAGTGCAGAACAAATCACAATTCTGAAAACAAAATAACAAATTACAAACACAAATGCAAGTCTAAAAAACAAATTAACAAGTCAGAAAACACAACAACAATTCAGACAAACCGGAAGAGGTAGGTAGAGTTTGAGACAGCGACATTGTTTTGGGATTACTCACTGCTGACTGGATGAGACATCTGTCAATCAGCGTATACAGAGAGAACCAGCCGAAGAACAGCAGAGTCCTGGTAGAAAGTTCGGATATGGTATTAAAGTAGCTCAGTTTAAATGTATTGTATGAATTGCCCTTACTATGGAATAAAAAATACAGGGTGTATATTTACATTTAGTAAAAAGTAGTTATGAAATGACTATAATGATGGGTAAGTGTGTGTCATCAACTTTTTTGATGCGATCGACCCGGGTTCGATCCCGCCTTTTACCCAACTTTTTTACACCCTTTTCAAATCTTATATCACAATGGATTCTATTTACACTACGTGAAAATAGCAGTATTTTTTAAGCATATGCTATTTACCTAAGTGCCAATACCTAGTTACACTATGTTTAAAATAGCCGAATTTCTACTATCCAAGTATACTCTTGTTGCAAATAGTGCAATTATCTGCACTTCAGTATTGAGTACTTAAAACAGTATGTCATAAGTTACGTATTGCGTGTAATTATAATTTTAAATTTAATTCTTAAATGGATGCCAGCCTTATTGGTATTGAATATAAGCCTACCTTTACACCTACCCTAACCCTACCCGATACTTTATTTTCAACTTTTTGATTATTTCCTTAATTTTTATTGAGAATAAATGCCTTTACAATGTGATATGTGATTTGAAAAGGGAGGAAAAAAAAGTTTGGCAAAAGGAGGGATCGAACCCGGGTCGATCGCGTCAAAAAGCCAACGGCAAGCGCTTATCCATCTGCACCACTGGAGCTGATGTCCTAGCTACTTTTAACTAAATGTAAATATACACTCTGTAATTTTTATTCTATAGTAAGGGCAATTCATACAATACATTTAAACTGAGCTACTTTAATACCATCTCCGAACTTTCTACCACGACTCTGCTGTTCTTCGGCTGGTTCTTCCATGTATACGTTGATTGACAGATGTCTCGTCCAGTCAGCGGTGAGAAATCCCAAACCAATGGCGCTGTCTCAAACTATACCTACCTCTTCCGGTTTGTCTGAATTGTCTTTGTGTTTTCTGACTTGTTATTTTGTTTTCGAATTTGTCATTGTGTTTTCTGACTTGTTATAATGTTTTCGGAATTGTTGTTGTGCTTTCTGAATTGTTATTTTGTTTTTTTAGACTTGCATTTGCGTTTGTAATTTGTTATTTTGTTTTCAGAATTGTGATTTGTTCTGCACTTCTCGGTCACCGTACAGCTCGCTGTGTTTTGAAACGCAGCCGGTGTCTGAGCATGTGCTGTTACTACTGCAGTGAAGTAAAATATGTCAGTTATCGCCGGACAGCAGCAAGAGCCGGCTACAAATGTACTCTGAGAGGCAACCGGTGCAACGATTTTCTGTTTAATTCTTCCGTTTATCACCAAAATGAGGCCCGGCTTCGCCACATCTACAGCGGCGGAAGAATAATACGGTAAGCCTCGCCGGCTTTTAGGATGTTTTTTTTAGACCTGTCCAGCATAGGTTATCCCACAATTTACAGGAGCCAAACCGGTATCATTCACTGCACCTTTCTTGGCCACCAGCTCGCTGTTTAACGGACTGTTATCACCTAAATAGGCGAATGAGGAAGTCAACGCTGCCTTCTCCATCGCGCACTTCATCCTTTAATTACGAACGAACTGAAGTTTGAGCATTTGCGATGTTGCTTCTGCCTATATATCGTTTGTTTGTTTTCCGATACGGGAGCAACAGCGAACTTTATTGAATGTTTCTCACTATAGTGAAGTGCTTCAAGTCCGTACAGTTATAAATCGCCTCGTATTGTTGCGTTATACAGTGTGTCTGCGCAGCCGACGCAGCGCTGCAGTGGTCAGTTGTCATGAAGGCCTGCGCTGCGCATCCGACCGGCGCTGCTGTCACGACTGCGGTATATTCAGTCTCACGCGAAAAACCCTCAGATTTACATATCCCAAACAATTCGTACTGACATGAACATATCAGGTGTTAAATCAAGTCGCATCACTCTCAGCTTGTATTTGACGACACTTCAGGAACAGACAGTATTTTGACTAAACAGACCAAAAAGTTCAAATTCTTCACAAGTATTGGGGTCACAGGCTATAAACAACCTTTGGCTCTGACTTCTCACTTCTTCCATCTCAGTCACCTACAGTAAGGTTAAGCGTATATAAATATGATACGTGCCCTTTAAGAGGTCATTCCGGGATAGTTTGGATGGGTCAATAATTACTACGCAGACTCTGTCCTCATATTTCATACTGCTAAGCTGAAGCCCCACTTACATCAGCAGCGTGAGATCAAAGACACTTAAAGCTTACTTGATTAAAACTGGGGATTGTGAGTTTAGTGTGGCAGATCAGCTCCACTGCACTCCACGCTGTTTCACTTGCCCACATCTCAACCTTGACTCTTAAAATAAGACGTGTAATTATGGTAAATGTTGGTTTGTCATTATTCTTGCTGCTGGAATCAAAGAAGTCTTGCCGTGTCCGTCTTTTTGAACATCACTGTGGCTTGGTGCTGTCATGTGACAAACCCTCTCTATTAAGGCTCAGAAGTTGTTAATCTCTTGGCGCTGACCCATATGGGTCTGGGACATACTTGTGGTCCTGTCGGGGGAACAAACTGAAAGCATAAGCTCTCGGGCTGCTTCATAATCACTTGAAGTAAAAAGTATATAACAGGCCCGGTTGCAGAGCGGGACCGGGTGGTCCTGATCCACCTAATCATGAGCTTGGCCCACCCTATATTTTAAAGCTGGAGGAGCCAGACCATATTAAACTACCATGGTAGCACTCAGTGTTTTTATTTTAATATTATTTATATACTTATTATAGTATTCATACTTTTGAAATTCATTTATATTTTTGATTTTCGTTTAGGTGTTAATTTTAGAGTATTATGTTTGGTGCGTTTGCTTTTTTAAAATATTCTATGTAACTCTATTTTTATTAGTTTTTAGTACTTTAATTAGCTTAAATGTATTTTATTTCAATGAGTTTACCAAGGCAGCATTTCCAATTTTTCTATAATATATTATATTTTTTTTTAATATTTTTAGTAAATAACATACTGGAATATTTGTAGCACGACAGTACTTTGTTCAATCCTTTAAAAAATAAATCTATATAGATATATATATATATATATATAATATAGATATATATCTATATATATATATAGGCTATATATATAGGCTATATATATAGTCCCACCCTTTTTCAGAATGGAGGTTCACAGACTGTGAAAAGTACGGTTTTAAATCTTAATTTTATATTATTTAAGCACGTAATAGAAATAATAGCTTGTGATGATTTAATGTCTGATATACGTTGCGTAGCCAACACCTAGTTCAGCTCAACTATCAATCTCCCATACACCCATCATGGATTATATTGTAATAACTATAGCTTCTGTAATCCGATGCAATTCTTTATTTATATATTACTATTTAAACCAAAAACTGTTATTCTTTTATTTGACATAAACAGATTTAATACGCTTAATTGCGAGCACCTCACTGTTCAAATTATGCAGAGACATCACATAAGCAAAACTGTTACATAAAAAGGAAAAGAAACCACACAATATTTATAAGAGGGCTCTTAAATCGATTACTCTTGCGATTAATCAAGTTTTAGGCCTATTTTAATGTGGACAATTGTGGCTGTATTATCTCTCTCTCTCTACATCCCACCACATTGCCCCTTTCAAACATATGTGTATTTGTATATTTTATTGTCACAATATCACTGCCGTGACGCTCCCTGCGCCCTCCGCCTCTCGCTTATTCTCGCGTCACTAACGGTTATTATTGGCCATCCGTTTACGAAAGCATTTAACTACTATTTGTTTTGCCTTGTTGTTTCATCTTGTGCCTCTTTAAACGGATGAGTGATACGTCAGCAGGATTGATGTCCCCGCCTCTTTGCTGTAAAATTTAATGAAACTGGTTTCTTGTCTCCATGCTGTGCGAAACATTACAGCCTTAACAGCCCTTAGGATCAGCTTCCTCCCACTGCTCGTCACCGAGGCGAAGATTCAAGCTGGGGGCGAGCTGGAGCCCAGGTGATGTCTAAGTAACTGAGCTGTGTGCCTATTGCGCCTGGCCATTTATATTTGCAGAGTGGAGTGAAATGCATTGCACAGAGACCATAGCGCGCATCCGTCACCTCTAGAAATAGCGGCAATAAAATGCATCCCGAGCCGGTCATGTGTCCATGCGTTTCAAAGGAGTCCAATGTTTATAGTATATTTGTCCTGCCATGTGATGTTGGCCTCTTGTTTCCGCGTCTTTGCGCCGGTGTCTGCTGTGACTCTTTCACAAAGAAGGACGGAGTGAAAACACAAAAATAGGGATAGGTGTAGGCTTTTTATGTCTGCAACTCCCTTGTACTCAAAGTGGGCTTCCCGCCGGAAAAAATATAAAAAGGTTTTTATTCCTCTGACAGTTTTATATGTTGCATGGAACACAAAAGGAGATATTTTTTTAAATGGTGTTACCCGCTTCTCATTGGCTCTACGGTCGGGTCTTAAGAAAACAACCAACGCCAAAATGCACCATAAACAGTATGCCTTGCGCTGACCAGGTGGTAATTTGTGATCTGTGCGATGCAAGTCTCTTTCTAACATATTTGCATCTGTAAAAACCGATTTATATCTAATTATTAGTAGATGCACTATACTTGTATTATTTAAAAAGTGACCAATAATTTTATGTAAGTTGTTGATAACTCTTAATGAGATGGGTTGCCCTAATCCTAAAGTGTTACCAAAATAAATGTTTTGTTTTATTATTTTATTTTACGAAAATAATTTTTTTGTCATTTTAGTTAACATTAACAACACTAAAAGGAATGTTTTGGGTTTTGGATGCACTATACAGTGCATATATGAACTTCCATTTCATGCCCTCACTAAAAGACAAATTCTTCATAACGCAGTGATTCCCTGAACCAATTCTTATCATCCAATGTCACATAAGCCAGCACTTTCGCTAGTCGTTCTGCTTTGATGCTGCTCTGTGCAGCTGAGCTTGCATGTCTGTGTGGGATAGTGATGGCCAGGCTGTCAGCAGTGACTGGTCTGTTAAGGTAGCTGAGAAGGTCACTAGAGGTTTGACAGGAGGCGATCAATAGCAATGCTGAGTGCAAGGCCAGTAAACAGGTAGCCTGTAAACACCGTAACATGCATTGGGCTCCATATCAAACTATTCTTAATGCCTCTAGGTTGTCCGGATGATTGAGCACTTGTCTCTTCTATTGTGGCACAAGAGCTGTGTCTTATCTCAGTGCGTAGATTAATATTTCATAATGGTCTTTCCATTAGAGCGCAGAATATTAGCAGTATGATGTGTGATGTCACTTTTGATGTGTGAGGCTTTTATCATATGCACAGATTTTTTGTAACAGTCAACTGATCCAAACTTGAGGAATCTTCACATTCTCTTAGTGTCTTTGTAACGCTTTTGTTGCTGTATCGAACAATATCCTCTTCTGTAGTTTTATACAGTATTTATAATTTTCATTGCAAATTACATTCTGTTGAAATAATCTGGCATGCTTTCAGTTACAGTAAAAACCATCCCTTAAAAACAATCAAAAATGTTGTTTACAGTAATACACTTACAATGGAAGTAAAACCAGTAACTCATACATGTGAGGTTACAAACATATAATATAAAAATGATTTTATAGCTTTTATAGTGTATTACAAAATCTATATGTAAAAAATTGATTTAGTCTTACACTAATAACTACTATTAAGTGCAAAAATATGATAGAACGACTTCCCTATAGACTTCTATTGTAAATGTATTACTGGAAACACAAATACTGTTTGTCTTTAGGGGCAAGTTAAAATGAATGTCTGTGGTGATGGATAGCATTTCACAGAAGCTTAACTTGTTTTGCACCTGTAACATTCCTTTAAAACAAAGCTATTACTCCACTCAAATTAACAGGGATCTCTTTCTTTCTTCTCTTCCCTTTTTTTCATTTTAGTACATGTGTACCACATTAGCATTGGCAGCAAAGCTCAGAAGTACCGCTCTCTTTGGACCCTGACAGTGAGACTGCCAGACAGCAGGTTGGGTAAAATATGCAAATATTACTTTTTTTTTTTTTTCTCCATAAATTCCATTTCTTGTTTGTTTCTCTCCATCCAATGAATCCTAAGTCTAGTTTAATCACAGCACAGACTATATTAGTTTTTGATTTTCAAATAGACACAGCAGGTCTATTTTAAATGTCATGGTACACTTTGTAAAGGAACACTTTGTAGAGGTGTGAATTATAGAGTCACTTGAGTTCCCATGATGCCCTTGGAGCAAGACACTTAACCTCCATGTGCTCCCGGATGACTGGCCCTACAATTAGCCTACTCTACGCAGCTTTGGCTGAGAAAAACATCTGCTAAATGGCAAGTAACCAAAGTGTAATTGATATGCCATAATGAGATTATATTCACCTCTAATTCAGTTTCACACACATCTTCAGCAGCAGTTGAATATCAAAACAGTCATAATTGCCTTAGAATTGACCAGCCATCTCTATAGTTTCACTGTGATGTTAGTTGTATTCAGATGAGCTGTTTTAGGACTTTAAGCCTTTCAGAGGCCCTCTGACACATGATACTCTATTTTAAGATTTGTACGGTGTGTGTGTATGAACATGGATTAACAGCAAAAGACAGTTAAAAGTGTTGATGGCTCATGTAAATTGGCTCAGTTATTTTTCTCTCATGTCTGAAAGTGACCCCTGTTCATGAATCCAGCTCATATGCTCCTTGAGATTATATACTGTCATTTATTAATAATACATAGTAGATGCTGTTACTGTGTGTTGTCATGCAACATTTTTATTTTGTTGGCTATGTTCGGAATAGCATACTACTCTAATAATTTCTTTCCTGCGTCAATATAAAACTACTGTGAAAGTTTGGGATCTGTAAGATTTTTAATGTTTTTAAGTCTCTTATGCTCAACAAAGCATTAATTTGATCAAAAATACAATAAAAATCAGTAATATTATAAAAATAATATCACAAGTTAAAATAACTGCTTTCTATTTTACTATATCTTAAAATGTAATTTATTCCTATGATGAAAAGCCTAATTTTTCAGCATCATTACTCCAGTCTTCAGTTGTCACATGATCCCTCAGAAATCATTTCTATATGCTGATTTGGTGCTCAAGAAACACTTATAATTGTTATCAATGTTGAAAACAGTTATTCTATTTGAATATCTTTTTTTTGTGTAAACCTGCGCTGCTTTTTGATGAATATAAAGTTCAAAAGAACAATATTTATTTGAGTTAGAAAGCTTTTGTAACATTATACATGCTTTACTGACTTGTTTTGAAAACAATTCAAATGCATCCCCCCCCCCAAAAAAAAAAAACATTCTAACCCTCCCACACGTTGACAATAGTATAGACAAATGGAACCAAATGCGAGTCCTTTCTATATGCATAAATGACCCAAATGGCCTACTATTTGGCCCAGATTTGCCAACAAAACGCCCTGTGTAAAATACTGTATCCCAAAATATAATGCACTCAGTTCCATTTCCATGTGATAATTAAACTGGAAGTAATATCGGCAGAATTTTAAACATTTTTTTAAACAAGATTTGCCCAGCGTGCCGAAAAGGTTTAAGCATTTTGTTTTTACTTTTTTTAAAAAATTGATAGATTTGTTCTGAAGTAGATGCCCATTAACTTCTTCCTTGAGGCCCATATTGGCCAGACTTTTCCCGAGGGTTTGTCACCAATAAAATGCTTCTTGCAAAAGAAAAAAAAAAGCAATATATATAATAGGAAATATTTTCAGTTATGATAGCGAATATTTTACCACAGTGGCCATTTTTTGCAGGGCCCTTTAACGGAATATTTAAATTTAATATTTTTTTAATCATTCAAGTTATTTAGTTATCATAAAGTTAAGAGTCATTAGTCAAGATTTGCGTGCCAAGGTAATTTGTCTCAAAAAAACAAAACTTGCCACAACATATGGTCGACCGATATAGCTATCGATATATATACTATATCTTATTATTTGTTTTTTTTTTAAATAACGCATCGCCTATAGTTTTCCTGTTTGGCCATGCGTTCGCGGCGGGACTTTATTTTGACGGCGCTGAGAGCGCAGCAACCGAGCGCTCCACATTCCTCTGTTTAATACGGCTAGAAGTCTGTCTAATAATCAGACCGAACGGTTAAACAAAGGAATTAATCTATACAAAAAAGCTATATCGATTGCTTTATATTATTAGTAATAGAAAGGCAAACATTATAATACTTTCTTGTTTACCATCAGCATTCAGCAAATATGCTTTTATATCATTTAAACAAATCGTTGAATGTCTAAAAAACATCTAATTTCAAAGACCTTGCAAACTTAGTCGGATCCAGTCGTGAGATCTTGTGAAGTGTGCATTTGACCTGCATGATCGTTTTTGTCTGTGTTTCTCTGAGCGTGACGGTTTGACTCATCCGTGAGATTGAAATGTGTGACATGAGGAAGTTTCGGCGTCTTCACTGGAGACGCGCATCCGACAAACTTTAAAACTCGTGATTTTAAATTACTGCGCTTTATGCATTTGCCCACGGGCCTATTCATGCAATTTTTCACGGTGCTTTGGTAGGTAAAATTAGTATACCGTTGGGCTATATTTGAAAAAATATAATTCCCATGCCACAACTTCCCAAAATACTGAGTGCCCGTTGGGTACAGTGTTGTTACTTCTTTTTAAATGATTATCGTTATTAACTATATATTGATTTGTGAAAATACTTTGGTCATCTAAGTATACGTTTTTATTTAACACATTTATTTTTTTTTATAATTATTTTCAAATGATTTCAAATTTCTTACATATTAATTTAAATAAATACAATTATATCGGCTTTATATTGGCCACCCTGCTTTCCAAGATATCGGCATCGGCTGTCAAAAAACCAATTTCGGTCGACCACTACCCACAACCAAAAATGGCACCTGCAGGTTGTGTACTGCTGTTTTACATACTATTTTGAAAAACAGTAGGCAGTCTACACTGTCCACTGCATAGAATGCAGTATGCTAGTATTCCATTCAGAACATAGCCTCTGCTGCAATGCCGATTTATAACACACTCTTTTTTTTCTTTCTTTTACTTCCTGATGCCTATTAACTCCACACATCAAAGTAAAAGGAAGATGGTCATCATGGCAACCACAGTGACCCCTGAGCCCCTTACGGCCCTCTCTCGGTGGTACTTGTACGCCATCCACGGTTACTTCTGTGAAGTCATGTTCACGGCAGCCTGGGAGTTTGTGGTGAACTGCAACTGGAAGTTTCCTGGCGTGACGAGCGTGTGGGCGTTCTTCATCTACGGAACCTGCATCCTGATCGTAGAGCGCATGTACCTTTGTGTGCGGGACCGCTGCAATGTGCTGCTCCGCTGCATCATTTACACACTGTGGACGTACCTGTGGGAGTTTGGCACGGGTTTGCTGCTACGGCAGTTCAACGCCTGTCCGTGGGACTACTCTGAGTTTAAATATAACTTCATGGGCCTGATCACGGCAGAGTACGCTGTGCCGTGGTTCTGCGCCTCCTTTATCGTAGAGCGCCTGGTGATACGCAACACGCTCAGGTTGTACTTCGACGAAGCCGCCGATCCCGGCCAGGCTGAAGAACAGTCGGACAGAGGCGGTGGAGGAAGAGAAGGCGGAGGGCGAGGGGCCAGAGCAGGGGCCACCAGCGCAAACGGTTACGTGAAGGTGGATTGAAGATGTTGTCAACACTTTTTCCCATCTCAAAGCTCCCGTCACCCATGACTTTATCCGCACATCTCTCAGTCTCTCTCCCACCTGCTTCCAGGGAAAGAGTCGCTCGGACACAACTGGTGCAGCTCCAACAGAGACAGTCGCACAACTGTGAAGAACTTTCTGATTTATCGTCCAGCTGGCGTTCTTTGCTCATGTGGAGGGACGTTCATTTGCCACCTCAGTGCTCAACGTTTACTGCCCTCCCTTCGGGCAAGTAGCCGTTAAGTTCAAGGTTTGTCAGTAGGAGTGGTGCCTGATGGCATAATGAGAATTAACCCTCCACCTCTACCACCACACTGTACCTCCCAAACCAGACCATCCACTCCGACACTCTGGAAGGGACAAACAAAATAACTTGTGTTCCCTCGTCCAATATAAACAGGAACACAAACACATCACTTGTAGAGAGACGAAAAGATATGCACTACCGGTCAAAAGTTTGGAATCAGTAAGACTTGCAATGTTTTTTAAAGAAGTCTCTTATGCTCATCAAGGCTGTATTTATTTGATAAAAAATACAGGAAAAAACAGTAATCTTGCTAAATGTTATTGTAATATAAAATAATGGTTTCTATTTTTAATATCCTTTAAAATATAATTTATTTCTGTGATGCAAAGCTGAATTTCCATCAGCCATTACTCCAGTATAAAGAAGAGTCACATGGTCCTTAAGAAGTCATTCTAATATGCAGATTTACTATTAGAATGATCAATGTTGGCAACAGTTCCAACATTTCAAAATATAAATATTTTCTAACAATATAAATCTTTGCTATCACTTCTTAACAATTGAACACATCCTTGCTGAATATAAGTTTTAATTTTAAACTGTGTACATTTATAATGTTTCAAAAGATTTCTATTTAAAAATAAATGCTCTTTCATTTTAACTTTTTATTCAGCAAAGAATCCTGAAGAAAAGTATCACAGGTAAAAAAAAATATTAAGCAGCACAACAGTTTCAACACTGATAATAAATCAGCATATTAGAATGATTTCTGAAGGATCATGTGACACTGAAGACTGGAGTAATGATGCTGAATATTCAGCTTTGCATCACAGGAATAAATTAGATTTGAATGTATATTAAAATAGAAAAACGTTATTTTACATCATAATAATATTTCACAATATTACATTTTTTTCCTGCATTTTTTATCAAATAAATTCAGCCTTGATGAGCATAAGAAACTCCTGTAAAAAACATTAAAAATTGTTCTGATCCCAAACTTTTGACCGGTAGTGTATATCAAGTGCTTTAAAAAAAAAAAACAGGTCCTTTTAGATTATAAACAGTGTCCATGATGTATATGTAGTAGCAAAGCAAATAACTGTTAGAACATCTTACTTTTTGAATGTTAGTTTGTGTTATTTATTAATATCTAAAATGTAGTTAAGGATTGTCATGATAATATATTAAAAATGTATTGTGTATATACTGTATAACCTAAAGCAATGCCTTTTACTTGAATTTGGTGTTTTTTTAAATTCATCAAAAAGTTCTGTGCTTGAACATGCATGAAAGTTGTCTTCCAGAAGATTTGTTCATATTCAGACTGATCTTAGATGTTGTGTACAATTTATTTCCTTCTTTTTTTTTTTCTTTGTTTATTTTTCACATGGAGATGAAGACCCAAAAGAGTACTGTTTTGTCTTTACATATATAGAGTCCTGGTGCTCAGTACTGAAACCATAAAAACATCACAGTTTCCCATGTTTTCACTGGAGAGAATGAGTTATTGCGGTAAATGTGTTGATGAATTGGTGCTAGATTCTCATTGAGTTGCTTCAAGGGCACAATAAAGGCATCTAGTATGTAGGTTCACTGACCTCAGGTACGTCACTGTTAATTATTTAATCTCAGTCTCTCATATGCCATGAAGTAACGGATGAAGATGAACAGAAATATTGTGGCAAATTATTTAAAATGCCAAGATCACCTTGGTATTTACCCGCATGGCTACAATTTCAGGTTATGGATTTGCCAGAATTGTTTGTTGTATTGGTTATGGTGTTTCTGACCAAACAAAAAAATGCATTAAAGCTACTAATTTTTGAATGAAAGTCCTGTCCAGTTTCCCCTCAATATTATTGGTTATACGTTTTTTTTTTTTTAAGTGAAAAGGTCTGTGTAGTCTTTATCTCAGCCTTATACAAAAGTTGCAATTAAAATATCAAATGTTATTTCCATAGCTCTGATAGTGTAGCTGTGCAGCTATTGTTCTGAAGTTCATTGTAATGTCAGCGTTTTGCACGCCTGTCTCTTTGGTGTGCTAGATGATTGTTAAAGTTATAAATTTTAAATGATTATCAAAGTGCTGTTGGACAGCACTTTTCTGTTCCCTCGAAATGTTGTGCTCCTATTTGTAAGCGGTGCATCGCATGTGTGTTCTTCTTTTGTAATCACTCTCTATAATGTCATAATACAGATCAGGCATATCAACAGATGTACAGTGGTAATGGGGATGGTCTTTGATGCCATGTCTGTTCACCTGTTTCTAAAGCCATGCATTCAAGAAATGATAATGTGATATGCGGAAGGAAGGCAATAAGTGTTGTCATTTGAATTTTAAATGTGTGATTTAAGCAAATAACACCCTCCGTCTCACAATTACACACCTACATTTGACCGTTTTTTTTTTAGTTCATTAGAACAGTGATGGTTTCACATATATATCCTCAATGTTAAAAGTCTTGAAAGTGATCATTCTCAAGCAAGTTGAATCACAAAGACTAGGAGAAGATGGCCTGGCCGATGACCGAAGTGTGGCAGTGTTCTTCCCTTTCTGCTGTTCTGAACAGTCACCTAGTATTAGTTAGTTGGATATTAGCATATTTTCAGAAAAAAACACACTTGACTGTAACTAGTCGGTGTTTTTATACAGTGCCCAATTACCAGTCCGTGCTGTCATATTAAGTGGGGAGCGCAAGAGCACACCTCGTAATGTATGCCGCACACGGACGGTGGCGTCCGCTCAACCCCCGAGGATCGTCAGAGGGGGGCCTTACGTCCTTATTGCGGTAGTAGGGGGCGATATGTGTGACTGTGTCTGAAATTGCCACCTATGTTCTTTTATAGTGCACTATTTGAGGGTTATGTGTTCGGAGGTGGTGTCTGAAACCATAGTTGACAATATGGCTGCAACCAAAAACTGGAAAATGCAGCCTTCGGAGGACACATTTCAAGTTGGAAAGGCACGAAGGCACGTCCGCTCAATTAAATGTCAGCTTCACTTCCTGTCTCCTGAGAAGCCTTCATTTGATTTTTGAAGGCAGCATAGATGTATGCTGTGATGCAGTATTTTCAACTAGCTAGCTACCAACCTCACACGGTTTTTTTTATCTTTTCTTTATTATTATTTTATTTGGCCATGGCAATGCATCGTTTGCACATAGTTTTAAAAATGTATGCAGTTCTACGGCAGCAATATATATATATATATTTCTGTCTAGGGATACAACGATTATAGATTTTGTTGGTACGATTATTGTCTGAGGAATAATCACGATTTCACGGTTATGACGATTATTATGCATTTATTAATTTCACAAAATTATTATTGTATAAAATCACATGGACACTCTTTAGATGATAAAGTGTTTTTTATTGCTGCCTTTAGAAACAGAAATAACTCAGTAACCACTAATACAGCACAAAATAATAATAATAAAAAAGACAAACTGCCTATCCCTCCAACCTGGATTACTAAAGTGACCCTCTGCCCTGCTAAACATACCATGTCATATTCTCCCTTTTTTGAAAATAACTATATAAGTAGATCTACGATAAAGTATTTACGTGTTTTGTTCTGTGTTTTACCAAACTTCTTTTCACATCTCTTCTTGGACCTGAGGCAGAAAAACTGGAACATGTGTGAAAAAAAACCTCGTTGTTTGGGCTTTCTTTCATTTTTGATTTTTCAATTCATGAATACGTATAAAAGGGGATCATATCATAACAATGTTCATACGTATGTTATTTATTAGGACTATTAACGTCTTATGTTATCCCACCGGGGAAACTATTATGATGAGGGGACTAAACTGAACTACTGGTATAATGCTGTCCATCTATACACTATTCATTTTAGTAATCTTTATAATAATTTATATGATTTTACATGTGGCCTGAGAACATCATGTCTATTATTTTGGTTTGTGAGATTGGAGATCGCGCTGCGCACACATACAAACATTCAGGAGGACACAAGCTTGTTGTGAACCCTGTGACTTTTATTAATAAAATGCTTAGATACTGACTCACAGACACACACACACCTTTGCTCTCTCTGCTACCTTCTTCCGCGCGCCGCTCCCTCTCCCTCGTTGTACTCGAATACTTATGTCACGTAACTATAATGTTATAATTTAATTCAATCCAATGGATCTTAACTCAACTATTTCATCTGTCTTTGACCTGAAGTGTTTATAAACGGAGTTAACAACGGTCGAGAAGCCGTAGGTTTGTGTCAGATCTTGCCTTCACGTCCTGCATTAAATATGTTTTTAAAAAGCTGTGTATTCGCTATTTAGCATCATTTTTAAACGGCAATATTTAAATGACAACCCTGTCCGTCTTGCTCTGTACCCCAAATAGCCTCCCACACTATCAATCACTATTCGCAGCTCTCATTTTCTCTGGTGAAATAAGACTCGCTGGTTGGTTCCCTTCATATCTATGTGTGTAGCAGCCCTCCGTGTCCCTCTGATAAGCACAGCATTTCTAAGACTGGTGCACCGCTAGTTTAACTTTTTTTAGTTTTGTTCGCAAGTTGCACTGTTCCGTGTCTGTGCAACCGAAATACTTGGTGTAGCGGACCTTTACGATTAATGCAGTGACCTTTTAAAAGCTCGGTGTAAATTGTGAACCCGGATTCTCTGCAGGTCCGTTATTTCTGTCATGACAACTCTAGAATGATTGGCATTAACGACAGGACTGTTAATGTATTTTGTTCTTGGCGGCATAGATCTTTGCTGCTGCGCAGAGCAAGTAAATCGGACTTGCTACTGCCAATACATCCACAACATTCTGCTGTAAGCATGTAAGAAATACTGATGCTGCACATATAACACATATGAATAAACCCCATATAGCATACATGAATCACATCGTAGCAGATCTATACAGGTGGAACTGGGGAAGGTGAAGGGCCTTGGCAACCTGCTACAGCACACACAGCCATGCTATTTTGTAACCTGAGCAGCGAGTTTATTGGCTACCGATACAGGAGAGAACCAATCAGCTGTTCCATGTGATAATGATGTCATTAGGTCTGATTGAGTTAGACCTATCGGACTGCGTCATCTGGAGTTTCATGCCAGAACTCTGTATACAGTGGGGCAAAAAAGTATTCAGTCAGCCACCAATTGTGCAATTTCTCCCACTTAAAAAGATGAGAGAGGCCTGTAATTTTCAATCACAGGTATACCTCAACTATGAGAGACAAAATGAGAAAAAAAATCAGAAAATCACATTGTAGGATTTTTTAAAGAATTAATTGGTAAATTCCTCGGTAAAATAAGTATTTGGTCACCTACAAACAAGCAAGATTTCTGGCTCTCACAGACCTGTAACTTCTTCTTTAAGAGGCTCCTCTGTCCTCCACTCCTTACTTGTATTAATGGCATCTGTTTGAACTCTTTATCAGTATAAAAGACACCTGTCCAAAACCTCAAACAGTCACACTACAAACTCCACCATGGCCAAGACCAAAGAGCTGTCAAAGAACACCATAAACAAAATTGTAGACCTGCACCATGTGGTCACCTGAATCTGCAATAGGTAAGCAGCTTGGTGTGAAGAATCAACTGTGGGAGCAATTATTAGAAAATGGAATACATACAACCACTTATAATCTCCCTCGATCTGGGGCTCCACGCAAGATCTCACCCCGTGGGGTCAAAATGATCACAAGAACTGTGAGCAAAAATCCCAGAACCACACGGGGGGACCTAGTGAATGACCTGCAGAGAGCTGGGACCAAGGTAACAAAGGCTATCATCAGTAACACACTGCGCCACCAGGACTCAAATCCTGCAGTGCCAGACGGGTCCCCCTGCTTAAGCCAGTACATGTCCAGGCCCGTCTGAAGTTTTGCTAGAGAGCATTTGGATGATCCAGATTAGGATTGGGAGAATGTCATATGGTCACATGAAACCAAAATAGAACTTTTTGGTAAAAACTCAACTTGTCGTGTTTGGAGGAGAACGAATGCTGAGTTGCATCCAAAGCTACTCCATACCTACTGTGAAGCATGGGGGTGGAAACATCATGCTTTGGGGCTGTTTTTCTGCAAAGGGACCAGGACGACTGATCCTTGTAAACGAAAGAATGAATGGGGCCATTGTATCGTGAGATTTTGAGTGAAAACTCCTTCCATCAGCAAGGGCATTGAAGATGAACGTGGCTGGGTCTTTCAGCATGACAGTGATCCCAAACACACTGCCCGGGCAAAGAAGGAGTGGCTTCGTTAGAAGCATTTCAAGGTCCTGGAGTGGTCTAGCCAGTCTCCAGATTTCAACCCCATAAAAAATCTTTGGAGGGAGTTGAAAATCGTGTTGCCCAGCGACAGCCCCAAAACTTTACTGCTCTAGAGGAGATCTGCATGTAGGAATGGGCCAAAATACCAGCAACATTTTGTGAAAACCTTGTGAAGACTTACAGGAAACGTTGACCTCTGTCATTGCCAACAAAGGTTATATAACAAAGTATTGAGATGAAATTTTGTTATTGACCAAATACTTATTTTACCGAGGAATTTACAATTAATTCTTTTAAAATCCTACAATGTGATTTTCTGGATTTTTTTTTTTCCTCATTTTGTCTCTCATAGTTGATGTATACCTATGATGAAAATTACAGGCCTCTCTCATCTTTTTAAGTGGGAGAACTTGCACAATTGGTGGCTGACTAAATACTTTTTTTCCCCACTGTATATATATATATATTGATTTATAAAATGTCCCCTCGGTGTGCCCCCCAATCAGCCCGGGCCCATATGCACGTGCATACCCAGACAATATGCCCCTGACTGAATCCCTTCACGAAGGACCCACCCAGAAGTCTGTTAGCAAAGGGAACATGCAATGGTCACTTGAAGGAAGTGATTTCTCTTCATGATAAAATAATCTTGGGTTACGAGTTCTTGGGATGCATTTTGAAGCAAAGGTGGGGTAGAAATTTAAGTAGAATAATTAAATTTGTCTTTATTTTAATGTAATACAAATATTTTTAGTCAGTTAAATATGATTTAAGAAGGTTAAGAAGTGGTGTAATTATTTTGTACTTCCGTTTGGTCATGCACTGTAGCGCCTCACCAGAATTAAGATGGCGTCTGCAGCACCTATGGCGTGTACATTCATCTGGTGTGTCTGAAATTGCGTACTGTCTGAAACATAGTAGGTAATACATTTGAATTTACTTCACGACCAAAAGTATGTTCTATATAGTATGCATTTTGGTAGTATAAATGAAATTCCAGCTGTGTCCCAAATTACGCACTATGCACTATGTACTCAACCATGTAGTTTATGAATTATATAAGGTTATTTTGCCATTCATAATCGGAGTCTGATAGCCCCTCCCCCTTCACTACGTAATTAAAGCTGCGACAGTTGAGTGCATGAAGTGTCCAACATTCCACACTTACTTTTTTTGGTTATTTAAGCGCATCATTCGGGTAGCCTATTTAAAGTGCACTTTTTCTTTTTTGGAATTTTCAGTGTGAACGCACTACTCGCACTATTTATACAACAAAATGTCACAGAATAGTGCATAAGTACGTGATTTGGGACACACCTTCGGTCATACAGCCGCCATGTTACTGTCACATGACCTACCAGCATCAGTTTGCTGAAGAAGTAGGTCATCCGGGTACTTTTCACCTACTGTTTTTCGAATACTATGAATTTGAGCATACTACTCGCCTCGCATACTCTTCTTTCAACCTCTATATATAGGGAATTAGGCGATAGATTAAATTATGAGGAATGTCTGGAATTGAATGATGTCATAATTTCATATTAGCCAATGATATAATGCTTTTTGTGACTAATTCAGTCACTGTTTGAGTCTTTACTATCTAGAACTAGATTGGTGTTTCAATTAGGTCACTTGTCTTAAAATGTGTAGCTGTTTTGACAAATTTATAATTCTTTCTCTTGCTTTCTCTCCTTGTTGTGAACGACGCTGCCTCACATTGAACTGATGAACGACATGTCGCATCTCTTTCACTTGAATGAATGAAATGTTTAGAATTCAGCAGATGCCTGCTATTAAAATGCTATTGGCTAGTGCTTGTTTTCTGAGGCAGTTAGTCAAATGCTTCAAAGGGTGCCTTCTGAACTAAGCGCGTCTACTTGTGATTTTTTTTTTTTTAATATGCCATATTCGTAGTAGAACCACAAAATCTTACTGTCATTAGTTCTCAGATTTTAACTTGAGCTGCGCCATCTGCTTTATGAAATGTTAATGTGAACCATTTCACATACAGACACTTCTCAAATCTGATAAAAAAAAAAATATACATATATATTGAAACCATTATCAACCTGTTATTTGACTGAAGTTAAATGCAGTTTAATTTATAAATGTGATGCTGTCACTTGACCACTAGAAGGCGTCGTATCACCACTACAGATCCCGGGTTTGGCGCCTTTACCAACAAGTTGAAGGTAACATGCTTCAGCTAACAAACCACAGTTACTACAGCTATTGTTAGGAATGTAAAATCATCATAAATTATTATGGGACCTCCTTTAAGCTTTTCAGTATCCAGCATTTGCTAATATCAAGTTATCACAGTTGTACAGTGGCCACCATAAATGTAGGTTACCACAGTACACGTTGTTATCTTTCATATAATATGATGTCTTTGGGCTGTGTGAGCTGTGCGTGTGTTTCTGTGTCAGACTGGTCCACACCTCATGTCCTCATCAGTCTGTGTCCTACAGTGATTGGCATCTGGAGTTCATTCTATGAACATTAAATATTTTTCGTCCATTTAGCTGGTTTTGCTTTCTATCAATAGACCAGAGCCTTAGGCCAGATTATACCATTTATGAGGTTTTTTCCTTCAATTTTTGTTTCAGAACTTCAGAAAATTAACCAGCTCATGTCGTTTCAGACATACACTTTTGATTGCATTTTGTCACTTAATCCTAACTATGCATTTTAATCCTTGTGTCACCATATATCATTGAAAGGCTTTTCAACCTATGTGCTGTCTTTCTTGTCTCCAGTTTCCTGCCCTTTTTGTGGACTCTTTCAAAAATCCCCTGCGGCTATCTAGGGCACTTATGTATCACCTCAAATCCTTGAATTGCGATTTGGTAACTCTTCTCTCATCGCCTTTGATTGCAGTGACAGCACGCCTATGAGCTCACCTGACTATGGTGGGTGTGATCTGCTAAGATGCCACTGCACCTATAAAAACACCTAGACTCCGCCTCCAGCAGCAACACAACCAATCATCTGTCAACACTCCAAATATGGAAAGATCCTAACTCTTTAAAGAGCAGGTGAAGCATAAATAGCCTTTATTTCCTCCCGATGTGAGTCTTTCTGTTTGATTTCTGTGCTGTTTCTCTGAATTCATTCCAGCTTAATGAAACAGCAAAGCGACTCACAATCGGGAGACTCCAGCTCAAACTGCTCCAGGACTAACGGCCCAGGAGGGGTTTGGTTAAAGGAAGTGTCTTGCATGGGAACTGAGTCTATGGGGAGGGGTATTACTACAGTATTCTTTAAGCATGTCAGTCATCAAAGCTGCCAGAGAGCAGTGGAGCAGACGATGGCTTCATGCTGCATTAGAGGGGTGTGTCGAAAGTAGCCATGTTGAATAGATCTGAGTGTCAGGGCTCAGATCTATTCATAAAGCAGGTTAGAAATGGAGAAAGAGTCCATATAAAACATACAATGGGAAGAAATCTGCTTTAGAACTGCACTCATGTCATGTGGGGTATCGCAGACAGATGTAGATTGGTTGTGACTGTAGATAAACTGGCTTTGTTTAAACCGCTTCTTCCCTGTATTTAAAGCATTTTAACTTCAGGCTAGTAGAGCAACTAGATGTTCTTATCTTGACCCTAACCCTAGCCTTACAGAATGAAACAGCTTTAAACCTTTTTTTTAATTTTAATCCTGACACGTGCTACACAGTGATAGCAATCACACAAGGTTATAAATACGTGATCTCATAAATCATGTTAATTTGTCAAATTTGCAAAAATGTCCATTGAATATATTAGTTATAATATTTGGTTTTAGTTAAAAGGGGTAGTGTACCAAAAAACGATAATCCTGTCATGATTTACTCACTATCATGTCATTCCGAATCTTCTTCTCTGAAATATCATAGAGGATATTTTGAAAAAATGTCTACAATTATTATTATTATTTTTTTGCAGTGTTGGTTGGACTTCTAAAACATTTCAGAATTAAATTTTTTTTGTATGTATGTATCCTCTCTATGCAACATAGGTTTGAGGGCATAGTGGAAACGTGATGCTATTTGCAACACAGAAAACGTACAATGCTAGGCTTTAAAAAGTGTCATTTATAATCCTGGGTTATTCTGTTCCATGTTTTACACTGTTCATACCAACACGATCACATGAGAAATTTTTATATAGTAGGGAATTTGAAAATTTTTATACTATTTTACATTTTAGCGACTCGATGGTCAATTTGTATGAATTCATACAATTTGATCTGTATGAAAATTTATGACCCCCCCCCCCCTAAAATAAAATAAGCATGAGGTCCACCCCTAACGATAAGTGAGGTGTAGGCAGATACAAAAAAGCATATGAATGAGATTAAATGAATTCAAATTCGCCACCAATTCGCCAAAACGTGAGATTGCCTGGTTCATATTGGGTTAGTATTTCTCATTGTACTGTTTATTAATTCAGTTCTCTGGTGCAGGGCTTAATAACTGATGGTTAAATGTTACTTAACTCAGTGGGTAAATGTGGCCTTAACCTTGGGTTTGCATGTAGTGTAAAATATTCATTTTCTTACTGGCACACATTTTCTTTTCTCCACGCGAAGCCTGGTAGCTAGAAATTGTTCGCTAATAAACTAATTTTCAAAAGCCAAAACAAACAGCAACCTGTAAGACTGTACTTTGTGGCTGCTTATGGCAGTTTTTTAAAAACGGCGGACAGCTGTATCTCTCACTCTGGCTCCTTGTTGCCGTTATGTAAACGGCCATTGCTTATCTCCCACTCAGCTTTGCATAACGTTACACAGAGGTTTCCCACACTGCTTTGCATTTTTACCAGGGTATTTGAGCAGCAGGCTTTTCTGTTTTCTTTCTCTTTTTGGAGATAAGAGCAATAACTCTCACCTCGTTTTTCTTTCTGCTTAATGTATCTTCTGTTATATTTAGTGCTTTGCTGCTTGAAGGTGAGGCTTCAGTGTAAACATTAAAGCAGATGCCAAGTGGTTGTCAACCGCTGTCACATCTCAAAGTGACTTTTATAGAGATGTAGCTCCACTGCTTCTGTGTGTGACAGGACAGATGAGAATGGGGAAGAGGAATTTGCACAAGCATGGATGGAAACCTTGTTTTATCTCTCCACGGTGTGATTTAAAGGAGGTGGACTCCATGTGAAACATCCCCAGTGTTCATGACACATTTAAAGGAATAGTTCATAAGAATGAAAAGCCATTACATTTGATTTCAAAGTCATACTTTCATCTGTGGAACACAGGAGGTGAAATTTTTAATAATCTGCTATTAACCGTAGCAACCACTTAAAGTCAGTGAGGTTACCTTGAAAACCGGACCAGTCTGATTTGTGAGCAAGTTCAAATTTGCGTACTGGATCAACTGATTCACCAAAAATCTGACTCAAAAGAATAATTAATTTACAAATTCAACAAATACTACAAATGAACTTGCATAAACATGCCAATGAGAGCTAAAAACATGTCAAGATCTTCAGCAAAAAAGCTATCGTATGTCTTTATATATCATATATCTTCAGAGGACTTGAAATAAAGCACAAGAGTTGTGTTTACTACAGTGAACTACTGCATCTTTTCTGTAGTTTTTTTTCTGTAGTGCATGTTCATTGTAATTGATTGGAAAAGTCATGTGCACATCTTCCCAATCCATCTTTTTGTATTCCAAGAATGAAAGAAAATCATACAGATTTGGAGCGACCTGAGACTAAATTATGAGAGAGTTGTATTTTTTGGTTGATCTACAACCTGCCTCTGTCTGAGGTTGGTGTGTGGCTGCTGTAAATAGGCGCAACACTGTTGGTTCATTTTTCTCGTCCTCGCTCTGTTTCAGAATTCGAAGACTTTTCCAGACTTTTTTAAATCCAAAACTTGTAAACCACACTAAAGCTATCCAGGTACTGTGCAGAAAGTGTGAATTATGATAATGGCTCCTGGCAGGGAAGAAAATAAGTGCAGTTATTAAAATGAATAGCTGCCGCTTATCCTGCGGTCCGGACCTCAGGCAGGGTTGGAGAGCCAGGCCTCTCAACTTTCTTCCATCTCGTACCTACAAGTACATCACTGTTGTGTGTGTCTTCCCATTACATGTCAAACCCTTTCTCTCCAGACTTTTCCGTAGTTGGTTTGGCTCGGCACGATGGCATGGTTAGGCGGTATGCCAGGCACTTGATGGCCACAGAGTCCTCGGCCCCATTCTGCCTAACATCCCTAACAAACTCCATAAGGCTGCCAATGGACTCAGTTTTATTCCTGAAGAACAAATCCACCCCCAACTTTGGCCTTTGAAGTGGGAATATGAGTATTTGGTACAACCCGACGTCATAGAACCCAAAAGTAAATCTTGCCTCAATAGGCTTAATCTTTGTTTTTGTCTCCATTTTCCGAAACATTTCTCCAAGTCTCTCAAAGTTCCTGTCACACACCATTTTTTTGTCCTAATGACAGCTTCAAGCCATAAGACTTTAATCCTAACCCTTTAAGTTGAGCAACCGTGCATGTAAGAGCAGGTAACAGATTTGCTTGTTCCGCTCTAGGCTATCTAAACAGTTGGTACCAAACAGCTGTACCGGTATGTTTTCTTTGATAGTCAAAAGGTCATGTAGAAAAGATCAGTGTAAAACTTATTTTCCCCCATATATCCATAGGTGATTTATCAAAGGAACTGCAGGAAGTTGTTAGTTTTCGTTCGGTTCAGTGGAACTAGATTAGTGTAAATATATTACTATAATAAAGATAAAGGTATCGGTTATGTTCTTATTGAACTATGGATTGGCGTCTCCTTCAAAGCAGCTGCTGGCTGTACAAACTTTATGATTAGTAACCAAGTTTTAAGTGTAATGGGTGTGTGTGGCTTTAATGGCTTTAATAAGGTATTAAAGCGAACAGCTGGCAATTGTGAGATCTATGCGTTTGTTTCCACAAAGAGCATCCAAACCAGCCCTTGACGAGAAATGATTTTCAAGGACTCTTAAGCTTTAACTAGCATTAGCTGAAGTGATTATTTACTACATTTGTGACTGTGTATCAACCGTCACTTTTCTTTTCTGTATGATTTCTTTACAGTGGTCTGATCTTGATTTAACACAGATTTTAGCGGCCAAGAATGCAGAGCTAGGTGGCAGGCGACGATGAGGCCTGGGGACAGAGTTACGGTATGGTGGGGTGTGGGGTGCACTATACAGTGGGAACCGTGTTATTGCAGGTGTGTGTGCATATTACATCTGATTATGAAATATGTGAGACGTTTCACTACCTCTGTTTTTTCAACTGCTCGGTCTCTGTTAAAGTGGCCATTTGAGGCTTTAAAAAAAGCTGTGAAATTTCCGTTCCTCGCACGAGAGCCGCTGAGAGAGCGAGAGAGAGAGAGAGAAAATGTTTCAGAGTATGTCGAGCTGAGAAAAAGATGAGGTTTATTTTAAGAAATGTTTGCTGGATGACTGACTGGAGGGGTGCATTATGGACTCTAAAGGTGTCACCTATGATCTAATCTCCAAATCATGTGTGTTTGTGTCTTTGTCCTTAATGGTTGTTAATAAAAGTTCATATACCTCTTGAACCAAATAGGCTCAATATACTAGGGATGGGTCACAGAGGTTGACTTACTGTTCAGCTAGTTTTAGACTGTATTATTTTAATTCTTTTGTAGCAATGCTTCAATTACCTTCTTTTAAAGCAAAGTTGGTAGACGTCTTCGGCTGTTGCATTGTGATTTTGATTCGAGCGCTTTGTGCCACATACACGGGTTTCTAAGAAATTCTGAGAAAATATTGAAGGACGTAGAATGCGTGCCAAGTATTCATTTAACAGCTCAAGTTGCCACCATTTTGGTTGTTTAAACGTGACATCACAGTGGACAGTGGAAGTCGAAGATCTCTGAAAATTGAGCTTCCAACCTTTAATTACAAGGTTGAAGCAGGCGCAAATGGGTTTTTACAAGTTAGAAACTTTTAATCACAGTAATGCCGACATGATGTGAACGCATCATTACTACTGATTACTCAGCTAGTCATTCAGGCAACCACCAAAGTTGATTTAAAAAATCGGTAGTCTTGTACGCCCCTACAGTATAATGCAACATAAAGCTATTATTTACAAATCCCTTCTACTCATAGAGAGGGGTTGGTCTTCATGCACTGCTGTACAACTTGCTGAATCTCTTGCGGTTTAGGTGGTTTTCCTCTCTGCACATAGTAGTCCCAATGGGCTCATTGACTCTCCGTGGACCTGTAAAACGCACTGGAGCCACAGGAGCTCAAGCGAGAGGCTCATTTGGGTTTCTATAAAAAGTTTCGGATTGTAAAAACATGATTTAGTTTGATAAAAAAAGATCATGCTTGCATTTGGCATGTTGTTTTTGGACCAGAAGCAAGTTTGAGTTTGGTTCAATGCTGGCTGTTTTCCCTCAGGACAGGGTCTTTCTGGCAGTCACTCTGTTTTCTCTGAGCAGCTTGTTGTTCATCATCTCTTTTATCTAATGCATTTTAACTGCTAACCACAGTTTTCCGCACACTTTTTGTTTTTGGTATCAGTAAAACTCAGTTACCTCTTCATTTACTGATCATCGAAGTTTTTAAAGTGGCCATTATTATGATAATTCCCTTTTGAATTCAAAACAGTCATTATGAGTGGAAAAGCACCCAAAGTTATTTATTTAATAAATTTAACAAACATTATTTTAAAAGAAAGCCATATTTATAAATTGAATCCATATTAAACAAAATGCACCGTTTAAAAAACAAAAACAAAAAACCAACTACATCTGTAACAAAAAAAAAAAAAAATTAATAAGAGCTTATGACTTCCAGGTACCAAAGACTTAAAAGGTTAAGAAGACAAAATTTAATGTTTGCAGACCAGTGTTTATGTGTAAAATCATATATATGTAGGCCTTTATGTGTGTGTGTGCGCACACATGTGACTAATGAGGTTTTGATTTCTTACACGTGAATGAACCACAGCTGTCAATAGGTTCTGAACAGTTTTATTAAAGTGACACAATTAACCCAAGTATAATTGCCTCATCTGTTTATCGTTAGGATGGTCTGACAATAGCGTAAGCTATGCATAAGCCAACTGATCTACTCATCGCAGATCATTATGACTATAACAAAAATCTTGTTTTGTTTTTGTAACTAGGGCTCTGAAACAGGCCTCTACGTTTGCTTGCCAATGGTTGTGAGGCTTAACAGCCAATGAGGTGCTTTCCAGTGGGATTTGATTGGCTGACAGCTCGTCACCAGACAGAGGTAGCGAAGCCCAACTATATTATGATGTAAAAGTGGGAAAACTCTTTTCAGACAGCTCATACTCACTGTTTTTTGGGCTTTTATTTAGTCATTGATGAATTGACTTGTAAACACACACACACACACACACAAACTGACATCTTATTATTAAGCTTGCTACACCTCGTCATTCATGTTTGTTCTTGCTTTTTTTAGATGTCAATCATCTTTTCTCACGCCGACGAGAATGAAAGGAAACTAGACTGAGTTGACAGGCAGGGCAAAGTGCTAAATACATGAAAAATAATTTTCTTAATCAGAATTGTGTCATGTTTCCCATACTAAACATCCATAAAACAAGATAAATAAAATGTGTAAGATCATTTTCAGAAGATTTTTTTTCTAAACAATTTAGTGAAGTTTATAAAATAAAATAAAAGGAAAAAGTAACAGGCTAAAGAAAGAGAAAGGTTTTCCAAAAAAGTAGTATCTTACACATGACATTTATCTTGATTTAAGACTGAAAAACTACTGATAAAGGAAAATATTTTTACTGGTCTTAATGCTATGTGACCTTGTTCTTAGTGTGAACACAGAAGACGGGGAAAAGAGTACATCTGAAAAGAGTTAGAAAGAAATCAATGAGACCTAGTCACAACCAAACAACGACAAACATGGTCTAGACAAATGTAGCTACATGCTAAAGCAGCTAGCTCGAAGAATAAGGCCTGACTCTACACTAGTATGTGAACAGGAACGCCTGTAGCTGCTTAAAGGCACAATATGTAATTTATGCCACTAGAGGGTGCGTATTCAAAATAAACAAAGAGGCAAAGGCGTAGTTTGATGACGCCGTGACTGCGTGTGGAATCATGGGAGTTGTCGTCTTCATCCCCACAGCCGATGCAATCCGACGGGACTCGGGCAGAAATCATGGTCATGGATGAGCTAATGATTTATTAACGTAGAAGAATAAAGCAGGGTGAGGCTGAAAGCCGTCGAAGCGAAACGATGCCACTGAACAAGTGTGACACACGGCTCGAAAGCAGCGGAGCTTTTATTATGCCACAGTCGACAGCTTCCGCTCCTTCCGGTTGTGCGTATGTGGGAAAAAAAGCAGCGCTGTTTTTTATCATACTAGATACATTTGAAAGTTCTATTATAATGCTACTCTGTGCGGTCGTCTTATTAAAGCGTCTTTGGTATTTTGTATTAACGTGTCTTTGGTGTTTCCCATGTGTCTACAAAAAAATTGAAATCGAGGGGTTATGACGTCATTGCAGGCGACACAATGACACTATAGACACACTCCGTGTCACTAGTTAATAGGGTGCCCCTAACCGCCTCTTTCCCCAGGATGCGGCCCCTTGCAGGATTTCTATATTGCCTACACTTCTAGGTTTTTGGCTTTGTTTGCGTTTGCCGACCGATCGGTGTATGACATAAAATACCTCGCGAGCAATTTTGAAGCAAAGGAACCCTCTGTTATGTAGTTTGATGTCATACACCGATTTGTCTGCACACGCAAACAAAGCCAAAACCTAGATATTTTAGGCAATATAGAAATCCTGGCCAGGACCCGTCCTGGGAAAATGGCACGTATGGTCACCCTAAGTTAAAATGGCTTATTTCTCTGGATTTAAACATTCTTCGAAACATTTGGGATAATGTAAGTACACAAGTCAGCAAAATATATAACACTGTTCTAGTGGTTTTTGGATATTTTAATAAAAAATATGACATATTGTGCCTTTAAGCTTGATTTCACATGTCATTGTCTTTCAAACTGTGTTTCAAAATGGGTGCTATGGTTTACATTAGCATATATTGTCTTTTATAGTTGTTTTTTATGTCAACTGTCAAGGCAGAGCAACCTTTCAAAGAGTCTTGCTGAGCAAGTTAGTTATGTTATGGACACCTGTCTGATAGCACAGACATTTAGAGAAACTTTCTTGTATTGGTGGTCATATGTTTGCACTTAAGAAGATAGTGGCTTGATGCTCTTGACAGTGGCACTGTGGGTGGGTGGCTCTTTCTTCCCGTGGGACCCTGTAACAGATCTGAGAATGGCTGCTGTGATCCAACCCACAGAAGCTTGAGCAGCGTGCGACCGACATATTCTCGGTGATACACACAGACGCACACATGCTGTATCGGGTCACCTCTACATTCGGCCATCACGTTTGATGTCGGCTCCTCAGTTTTCCTGAGCGTCTGTTCTTCCTCCGATCTTCACATTCCTCAGCCACATAACAGACCACCCGGTTTTCAGATTGCTCAGGTCTGCGTATCTCTACCGTGTCTTTCCCTCGACCCCTCGCCCCCAACCCTCAGGCCCATCTGGATTCAAGGTAACCTGCCCGCTCGCACGGTCTGCATCGTGTTCAAAGTATACGTGACCGGACTAAAACTAGACATTGAATCTGTCCTATCTAGTATCTACGGTCTGGACAACGAGGGTCTGTCGCCTCTATTAAAAGGGTTCAGGACCTTTGCAGTTCTGTTTGGGGTTTTTAGGGTCAGATTTGAGATTTGTTTCTGTGGCCAGTGTAGCAAAACCTGCTGCGATGATAAATCGTGATTTGGTTTGTAGGAATGTGACTGCAAAAGATAAAGATGTGCACATCATTTTGTAACACGCAAATCCAAACAATGTCATTCTCCAGCCAAAACTTTTCAATCTCTCTAACAAAATGTCTTCAGTTTTGGTGCTTGAGATGTTTTCATAGTCTCACCTTTGACTCAAGCCAAAGTTTATTTCCTCATATTGTGGACCAACGATCACATCCAGATGGATGAAAAACATCTAACACACTCTCAAAAGTTACATGTACACATAGCATGACTCCTAAACTCCTACATTTTCTGTATTTAGATCAACAGTGTCCAGGAGATTCCAGGAAGCCCGTGTTTTGTTATTTAGCATTCATAAGGACACTGTTTCCTTTAACTCAACGCGGAATAGTTGAGCTGTATATGGGATAACGGCAATTTATGGGCTGTCTACGGAGCGTTGAGATTCATAGGAGGGGTAATGAGGGTGATATGACCCAGCCCTGTTTGGTCAGCAGAAGATCTGTGCGGCCCTGTGCGTGAGCTCTTTTCTCCACTCTACATAGAATAGTGAAATGTGACTTCAGATCTTCATTGGTTAAGTAGGATTTGTGGTTAAGTGACTTGAAAGTTTCAGAGCGTACGTCAGCCCGGTGTACATGCTGGATCATTTGTTTGAAGATGCACAGTGTTTGTCCCTGTCGCTTTCTTTCGCCAGCCCTGTGTGTTTTGTTGTGGCTGTTTGCCTGACACAAACTTTGTCTCAGTTCTGAGCACTTGATGAGTCACCATACCTGAATGGGAAAAACAAATCACAGCAGTGCCTCTCACTTCCTTATCAGGTAGTGTTCTCTTCTACCTATTGTTCTCTTGGCAATCAGGCCATCAAACCAGTAAGCACAAGCCTTCTTAAAACCACTGGGGAATCTCCAGTCGATTCTTTTTACGGCTCATCCATTATTTTGTCAGAGCGACTCTCAGATTGACAAGTGAACAAGCCAGGATGTTTGCTTGTAACAAAAGCTTTTTTCCACCATGATTGCCAGTGATAATGTTTCTTAATAAAAGCAAGAAAAAGATTTGGAAAAGAAATATGTTCCAAGGTCTTTACCCAACAGTTTCACGCTGAAGTGCATGTAAAACTTGGTGTGAGATCTGTTTTTAACTGAACGTAATTTGGAACTTTAAAATATTTTACAATAAGATTACCTTCAGCGGCTGCACAGAACTGGCTGTAGAGATTTACGAGCTGAAATGAGATCCAGGGCCTGGATTCAGTCCACACATACTGCATACTGTTCTTAAAAACAGCATCCGATACTCAATGCAGTATCGCACTGAATACTTTTTTGTTCTAATAGAGAAAAAAAGAAATTGCCGGACACAAACAAAATGTTTTAACTACTTATAGGTTTATTCATATTCACATTGGTATGCAGCTCCCATAGCGATTACCATCTCATGACATTGCAGTGCCGGGGAATCGCCGCCATCAGACAACTCATGAGGTCAATGATATAAGTGACAAAACGTAAAGTCCACATGCTCTTGAAAAACAAATTGGCCAGATATTCCCGTACGCCTTCTGTTTTTTAAAATGCTGAAGTGAAAGTTTGAAGATACACTGCAGAGAATCCTGCTCTTCACAAATATTTTTGTTGTCTTTTCCAGTTAAAATATCAGAAACTCCTCGTTCCTTAATCCTTGAAATAATATACATTGATTTGAGAAGCATCAATGCATAATTTTTTTTCTCAGAGAATGCATCTTTAATACATAAAAAAATAAGTATAGTCTATTGTCAGGATAATTTTAGTCTAAAATTGTATGTTAGCATGTGATTTCAATATTTTACCAAATTCTACACTCACTCCAAATTGCGAGTGTCTTCAGTTTTATAACACTCAAACTGCACTCTGAAGCTGTAAAGCTTCAAGTGCCCATTACTGAATATAATTAGATATGTATATATATATATATATTATATTTATTATATATATATGCGATATATATTATAGGGTTTTGAGCTTACAGCTCGGGGGAAATTCCAAGTTTTGCACTGATGCCAAATCAGGGCAAAATACAGACAGCAGTGTATTGCCCTCGCCCATATCTTTACAACAATTCTGATATAGCTGAGATTATTGACCCCTTTATGCTCGGGAAAACTAAATGAGGATGTGTGGAGTTAAATAGGGTGTGGTTCACATTTGTGGTGTCAGGTTCACTTAGATTCCCCCATTCACCTTCAGGGAAAAAGAGAGATGGTTAGATACTGAGAAAAGCAGTGCAAATGACAAAACCATGCAAACAAATGCAATCCATTTCTCGTCTAACATTCTGGACGCACTATGTTTCCTCTACCTGTCTCATTGTATTTCATGGCCTGTGTGAAGAGCTGTAAAATGTGGAAAAAGTCATTCATCATACTTTTGAGAGAACTTTGTTTCATAAGTGACAAATTATTGTCATGGGCTGTGTTCAAATTTGCAGGACAAAGGTTGTGTGCTCAGCCAGTGTAAGAGATATAAAAGTGTTTTTAATGATGTCTGAGAGACTGAAAGGGTTTAGCTGTAGAAAAGAAAGCTTGTAAACAAAGCTAGTAGCAGTTGATCCAGCAGGGGGCAACGTAACAGTTCTCAGAGGAGATTTAAGGGGGGATGTCTCTCTTTGTAGTCCATCAAGTGAGGTATATAGAGCTTTTGGGTTTCCATACAAATGACAAGTATGACATTTTCATGTTCATGTTCATGATCTCAAATTTTGTAGATTTTATGTCTTATATGCCAAACTCAATTTCCACACCCACATACAGTTTCTAAATGTAAATTTCACTCAAAATATAAACATCTTGACTCCTATAATAGACCACATGCTTCTTACATATGCAGCATCATGATTTCTTTTTACAGTCTAGTCTACAGTTCTTCACACAATCACAAGCTGAGCTGTGCATTTGCTTTGTTCACTTTCTTTATCTCTATATCAGTGTATCACAGTTTACAATCTCAGATGAGAGGCCGATATTACAAAATGTGTCTGCAAAATATGGTTGTTGTCTTTAAGGAATAGTTTTAAACACTTTATTTACTGAACCTCATATTGTGACTTTTTTTCTTTGGTGGAACACAAAATAATGTATTTTGAATAATGTTCTGGTTGCTCTTTCCCATGTAATTACAGTAATGGTGTTCTTTTTGAAGTTTTAAAAACTTTTTGAAAACTTTGGTCCCCATTTTATCTTAAATGTGATCCATACCACTTCAAGGTTTTTGAATTTTGATTTTTTTTTTTATTTAAAAATTTGAATTTAAATCTTCCCCTCCAGTGATTTGTTATCCACTACCACCAGATCATTGAGTCAGTTTGTCATCAAGATCGGTATGATTCGTGAACAAATCAATCAGAACCAGAGCAGTATGATCCCTGAACAAATCAATCAGGCTGCTTTTGTGAACTAGATCAACAAACTAGAGCATTGAAAAGAGCAGACTCCAGAGGATAAGTAATTCTCAAGTTTATTTTTCTCATGAAATCTCATGAATGTAAATGCTTCATGATGGTGTGTATAATGAACCTGCAGAACAGAGCTAAATTTAATTAAATGAAAATAAATTGTGTCTGCTTATTTACTTAAATATACTTATATACTAAATATAATTTTATAAGTTATATAACAACTTGATCATCATGAAATAAAAATTATAATAAAATACAATCCAACTGGTAATCAACAGACACAGAAAGAAGTCTAAACCACAAAATATAATATACGTAATATAAATGCTCAAATTATCTTGATTCAGTCAGATTTACTGAAGAGAAAGTGGTTTTGTGCCTGCTACTCAAGCAATGGGTGAATTTTGATAAATAGGTTTATAGTACCGTTTCACCATATTTTCAGCTGTGTTCAGCACTACTGTATGTGTGCCACTCGCACCTACTGTACTGCCTAGCTTACGTGGGCAGTGTGAATCCTGTACCTGTTATATAATTCTGTTATATAGTCACTAAAATATATTTGTACATGCTGTGAAACAGGTTTTATTATTATGGTTATTTTATGGGGTTGGATAGTTTGGGCTATGACAATTTTTTGTAGTTTTTATTTATTTATTTGTTTATTATTTACTCATTTATTTACTTACTAACTTACTGATTTAGTTTGTATGGAAGCTTGTTTCCAGCAGGGAACAAAAAGTAATAAATAATTAAACAAAGGAACTTTTTTCCTTGTTATTCTGAGTTTATATCTCACTATTCTGTTTTCTTGCAATTCTGAGGGAAAATGTCTAAATTCTGAGTTTATATCTCAAATGCAGACCTTTTTCCCTCAGTACGTGACGAAAAAAAGTCAGAATTGTGAAATAAAAAGTTTAAATTACCACAATAATTTTTTTTATTCTGTAGCAGAAACGAGCTTCCATAGATTTGTTAGGAGAAGACTTCTAAACTGAATGTATAGAATTTTCCCCACATATACAGGTGCATCTCAATAAATCAGAAAGTCATGGAAAAGTTCATTTATTTCAACTCAAACTGTGAAACTCGTGTATTAAATAAATCCAATGGCGAAGCAGATCGGAAGTAGTTTTAATTGGATTGTTGGGCTTCTGGAAAGTATGTTTTTACTGTACATGTACTCAATACTTGGTCGGGGCTCCTTTTGCTTTAATTACAGCCTAAATTCGGCGTGGCATGGAGGTGATCAGCCTGTGGCACTGCTGAGGTGGTATGGAAGTCCAGGTTTCTTTGACAGTGGCCTTCAGCTCATCTGCATTGTTGGGTCTGGTGTCTCTCATCTTCCTCTTGACAATACCCCATAAGATTCTCTATAGGGTTCAGTTCAGTCGAGTTTGCTGGCCAATCAAGCACAGTAACTCCATGGTCATTGAACCAGCTTTTGGTTCTTTTGGCAGTGTGGGCAGGTGCCAAGTCCTGCTGGAAAATGAAATCAGCATCTCCTTAAAGCTTGTCAGCAGAAGGAAGCATTAAGTGCTCTAAAATTTCCTGTTAGATGGCTGCGTTGACTGTGGACTTGAGAAAACACAGTGGACCGACACCAGCAGATGACATGGCAGCCCAAATCATCACTGACTGTGAAAACTTCACACTGGACTTCAAGCAACAGGGTTTCTGTGCCTCTCCACTCTTCCTAAAGACTCTGGGACCTTGATTTCCAAATAAAATGCAAAATTTACTTTCATCTGAAAAAAAGGTCTTTGGTCCACTGTGTTTTCTGAAGTCCACAGTCAATTTGACAAACCACAAGTTTAGTTAATTACTGAAATAAATGAACTTTTCCACAACTTTTTAATTTATTGAGATGCACCTGTATGCTTGTGCCCTTGTTTCCATGGTGATAAACTTTACATGGCATTGCAGGATATTAAAGACATGTTCCTGTGTTGACATTTGTCCTTATTATCATAATGATTGTTTAATTTTCCATTGTTATGAATGTTTAAGCACGAACACCAGAATGTAAAGTATGCTTTGCCTACAGGCTACTTTTTCCTCAGACTTTTGCTAGTGACATATGAATATATGTGTTGAGGGCAGCAGGGTTTTCAGCTGATGCAAGGCTTTTTGGTCAGTTGAGACCAAGTATGTACATTGACTGAGTCCAGTGATCTATGCAGTCTCATTTTAAAAAGATCTATATGTTATCATTAAACCACCGGCCTTCTCGCCATTTGTCAATACCCATCAGCATGCCATTCTTCCATCCAAATAACAGAAAGCAAACATGTCATAAATCCACTATCAAATTCACTTAACCTGAAGACATCTTGGCTCTCTGGAGTACCTTATGTGAGAGCATGAGCTCCATTTTGCATTTCCATTCAGTCTCAGAGCTGTTTTAGCCATATAAGGATTAAAACCTGATTACAGAGATGGCTGACATTGCAGTTTGAGGATGTCAGACCCAACTAAATAACAGTCAACTCTTAAACAGCTCAATATGAGAAGAAATAGAGCATTAAAAAAAAAATGTGCTGAATATGGAATCGAAAGTCAGTGTTAAGACAGTCTATACTAATGCATCTTCTTAACATGGAAATCCGGAGAGTGTTGTAACACTGTGTAATGTCTGTTTAGCCAATTGGACATTGGCAAAATAGGTGAAGTCACACACCACCTCAAATGAAATCAGAAGTTGATATATATTTCATATATTTAAAAAAAAAAAAATAGAAATGTCATGTACACCTGTCTGTTTTTAGTTTTGCTAGCCAATTTTTTTTCTGTATTTCCGAACAAGTACATTTGATTACCACAGTGAACGCATGTACAAAATTTTACCCGATGGATGTTTTACTGTTACAGTCCAGCAAGGTAATGGAGTAAGTTACAGCAAACACATTATTTGTACTTGATTAATTTAGACAGTTTATGGATAAATTGTATGTTTCTGAACTAATTTAATTTGAAATATCTGGGAGTTTGAGACTCATAGGGCAAAATCAGCATAGACACAGTTACAAGAATTGAAACAGAAATTGTCAAACTGATCTCATGAAAAATTGAGCAATAGTTATAATAAATCTTTAAGCTATAAATTCGCAGAGTTTAAACTTTCAGAACAAGTATGGATTGAACTATTGTTGCTATATTTTCTCAATTTTTATATGTTTTTTCCCCTAGTAGTTCAAGGCAAGTAACCACATTACATTGACAACAATTGTATTGACATTTCTCAGTGTAGCGCACAATAAAGTGATTTAAAAAGCAGTCCTGTAAGCAAGTTTTATCCCTTGTCCTCACTGGCTAGACAATTCACAAAGCATACTGGAAAAATATGCAGGAAAAAAAGTTAGCAAAATAGCTGAATCACGGAATATTGCAGAACGTTGGACCATACCAATAACTATGCTTTACAACAGAAAAAGAAAATAAGGCAAGGAGACGTATTACCTCACATGTCGTAATGGTGTGCCGCAAGGACATATGCACGGTCCTCTACAGTTGCCATGCACAAGTGGGTAGCCGCTTTCTTTTGCCTAATACAATAAAGGAAGGATATTTAGAAGAATCATTGAGAGATAAAAATGTGAATTGGCCATAGCTGATCCATTTTTCCAATTTCACATTATTTCCCACACTGCATTGGTTTCAATGTTACATTTGCTACATACATTGCATGAAATTCTCGCCTTTCCCATTATGCTAAATACCAAACAAAGACAGAAACGACCTCTTGGGAGCCATTAGGCCGACCATGATTGGTGGCTTTCCATTTCCTGTGCCCTCAACCAGAGATAGCGAGTACTCCATAATTCAGCTCCATCCTGCACACTTCCTTGTGCTTTATTGCATCTCATGAGTGACACACAGCAGGTATTTATTCACTGTGTCTTCTTCCAAGCGTACTACACCTCTGCATTGTTACTAGAAGCCTTGGAAGTGTATATGGCCATAGGCAGGTAATACTCCATGGTTTCTTGAAAAGTAATCACTGGCAAGGTGGCCCCGTGGGCATTTTAGTGTGAGGGCATTATATCCACACCAGATGTGCTCTGGGAACTGCCGTCCACCTTCTTCACTTCTGGGGCTAGTCATATCATGTGGTGACTGCCAGTTAGTGCAAGCATGTCTACGTGTTCTGTCACACTGTTAGCTAATTAGCTCAACTGACATGTAATAATATTACAGGGTGTAAATGGTTCACAGAATGTGTCTTAACGGGACAGGACTTGTAATCAGTTGCCACCTCTTTTCTTGAGTGTAACACAAAAGGTGAATTGTAAAGATGATTTTGCAACCCAGGCTCATTGAAAAAAACGTGCTTGTGGCACATGCTTATTTATATAGCGCTTATACAGTATAACACAGATTGTGTCAAAGCAGCTTTAAGTGGTAAAACATTGTGTCCATATGTAGATCAATCAATATAAATTTTTCAGTTAAAGTCATTGTTGATTCAGTGATGTCGGCATCCAGCTTATAACTTCTTACACATTTCATGACACTTTCAAAGTGTCTGATGAGTGGTGCTAAAAGTTTGACTCTCTACTGTGTTTGAAAATAATGTACCACCTACACTAAAGCTAAAACTGAACCTAACAAAAATAAATTTGAGATAAATACACATTTTCTGACAAAACTATGACATTTTAGCTTGCGTCTACAACTCTTCTCAAGTCCAATGCTGTTCTAGGTGAGCTATCAAGCAAGTTTACATTAGAAAAGCTATAGCTGTTATGTGAGGTAAATGTTTGAAATGTTTGTTTACAAATCATGCACTATGGTAAATATGTTTTAATATTATAACATAATATTTTGCCAGGAATTGTGCAAAAATAAGTCTTAATTCATTAATAATCTGCCTCCATAATCATAATTTGTGTGAAAAGGAGTTAAAGTCATTAGTGTTTTACTGCCTCTAGTGTTTATTTCGGCCTGGATCCTCACTCGCCGTGGATTGTCTGTATCTTACAATTTCTTTCTGTTTTCCCCCAAGACCCAGCCTGGTTGTTAGGTTTAAGAGGGCACTCTTTATGCCATTCAATTATCAATGAACGGTCTGAATCATCAGGTGACTACCAAACTGTGATTACCTTCCTATTCAGTTGAGTCAGCAGTAGACTATGGGATACAGGGAAAAATAATTGCTTAAGCTGAGCATTTGTAGACTATAATTACTCAGTCAGCACTATAATGAATATGTCATTTAATGTTCTGCTGCTGTATGGATGGTGGCTGTCAGAATGCAAGATGAGCCAAATCTTCTGAAGGACTTTGGGTCAGATTCAAAGCTGGTGCTCACTGAATGAAAAGTTCCATAAATCTAAACGATGAACACATACAATACCTCTGGGAGAGACATCATATTAGCCACAGGTGATAAATAGCATTGTGGAGTTGTTTTTTTACCTTTATGATAGTAGTTAGATGAGTATTTATCATGTCACTTCTTCAGTTTTACCAGGTATTTACTGTGAAAACTCACCTGACCCACATCAAATGTGCGAGAGCACCAATCAAAAAGCAGTAGAACTCAGTGTCACTCATCTGGCGACAATTTGAGCACCACAGCTGTGGCCTGTGACACCAAAGATTTCCTCTCCAAAAACATGTACAACGGGGCCATAATGAGGGTGTTCTCATATTGCTGTGTCAAAAGCAGATCAGCGCACTTGTAAAAATTTGTCATGACACCTCCGGTGACTGGAGATTCAACAATACAAAGTTATCAGACTGGAAGGTGCAAGAAAATGTGATTCTAAGATTCTTTGAAGAATAGCATTGCTTTTTTTTTT